>CM065377.1:70424182-70666682 GCA_033060915.1 Euryodendron excelsum | reverse complement strand
GTAGAGAAAAAGTATTCAGTATTGCTTATATACATCTTACATGGGTAATGTTTGTTATATACAGTCAAACTTTTCATGCTATTACATTTTTATGTCATGCACAGGGCCTAAAATGAACGGATGTTATTCGTGTGTGGTTTTAAATATATGCTGTTGTGATTCCTGCATACTAATGGACCTAATGATCCTAGTGGGTTGATCGTGTACATATAGCTGCTGTTGAATATAATGAGTGGTAATAGTTATCTTACAGTTCTCCCATTTGTAACTACAGTGGCATCTCTGCCTTTGATTTCTATCACTTCTCCATCAATCCATGCAACTTCAGGATCCTCAACCCACACGTTTGATCCAACTATGATGTTGACAGGAGTTCCCTGAATCATCAAAGAATCACAGTAAGGATAAGTGACTGTTTCCTCATAGAGAAGAGACTGACCAAGTTATTTGAAAAGGAAGAAGGTAAATCTATTATCAGCAAGAAGGCTTACCATGACTCTGATTCTATCTGATCATCTAATGCAGAATGGCAATGCAGAGAAGCCAACTTATTCTTGTTGTCTAGAGAGAGAGGGAGGGAGGGAGAGCTATTAGGAGAATAGTAGAATGACAATGCTGTTAAGAAATGATGTGTTGGAGGTTTGCTGAAATAAAAAGTAGACAGAATGTTGAAAAGGAATGCTTCAAAGCAAATGGCAGAGCAGGCTCCACCCTCCTCCCTTCCACACCTGCTGTCACCTTTTCTGCTCATTCCACATAGGATGCTGACTTGGCACCAGAAGAAGTCCCTAGATATAAAATTGTATCATTCTCAAGTCGGCCAGTCGTGTGTCCATTGCGTAAGTGATACGGGGAATTCATGTCCCGTTAATGCAGGGGATAGTTTTTATATTGATGCTTGTTGCAGCCATCTGATATGTGGACCCATTGCTTTGCCCTGTTAAGGTCATTGTGTTCCTAATTATGTTGTGCATTGCCAAGCACAGTGGGAAATTACTTGCTGTGATGGAGAGTGGTTATAAAATTATGAAAGTGTGCTCTTGTACAGTTGTTGCCTTTACTTCCTCTTAAATCAATAGGGCTAAAGATGAGTTGTTATGTCTCACTTTTGAACCACTAAATTCCCACACTGCCCCATGTTTTTTTTTTTAAACTTTTTTTTGAGATGCAATTTCATTTTTCTATTTCTATGTCAGTTTACAGGTGCATATTGGACCAACTGGGAAGTGTTTGAGCTCAAAGGTATTGCCAAGTTGGATGCTGAGATAGGAAAGGGCAGAAATGGACTTATCCTTAATTTTATAAGTCAAATAGGATCAGCTGGTGATTCTGTTGGTTAAATATAAAAAATGGCAGGGGCATCATCTTTCTAGATGGTGATATTTGGGTCCCACTGGGACACCTGGAAAGTTAACACCCCTTTGATGAGCACCCCACAAAGGTTCCCCACCTTCAAACTCTGCCCCAACCTACCAACCTTTGGTGTGATCATATGGGCCTCTTGTGGCTTTGAATTGAAATCTCTTTCCTTCTATTTAGGGCTGTGCAGATGGTAAAGCTGTGAATTGAAATCTCTCTGGGGGATATCCATTTTCCATTCACATGGGAAAAGGTCCTGTGTAGTGGGACCTAGAAAAGGCTAGGCTTCTTTCCCTTAGCTTTCCAACCAAGCTTTCTTCATTCTTCTTTCTTTTCATTGTTATTTTAGTTAGATGTGTTTCTTTTTATCTGTATTGAGAATTGGGCTAATTATTAATGTTCTTACTTGCAAGGCTGTTTCATCAGCAGCAAAATAACATGCAGGTGGCCTCCATAGTCAATAGTCCCTTAAACATTTGTCTCTGCCATCTGCAGAACACATCTTGGCTTGCAGTATTCCACCTTTTCTAATTTAAAAGATGAAAACAAATCTTTAGGTGTGGATTTAGCATACAATTGGCATTTTTTTGGAAATTGAATGTGGTTACTAATTCATGATCTGGCATGTATAGAATGAAAACTTCATTATCGATTTTGCAAAATTTTTTAAGAAAGCCTTTCATTTGCTTCTCTTTGATAGAAGTTTTTAGAGTTTGCCTCGATTTGGTACCGCTCTCGCGGCCCGCACCGAAACAGTGCTTTACCCCTAGATGTCCAGTCAACTGCTGCGCCTCAACGCATTTCGGGGAGAACCAGCTAGCTCTGGGTTCGAGTGGCATTTCACCCCTGAACAAAATTAAACCATAGTTTAGTGCAAGAGATTCTGCCACTATGAAATTTGGGAAAAGGATTAGATCCTCACGTCTAGAGAGACCGTTTCTACAAACCTGTAATCGGTAGGTCAAATGGAGCAATGGAGCAACTTCACAGTAGTCTCAAAACACGTTTGATAAGATGCTCACAATTCTTAAAATAATGGGAAGAAAATAGAAATTTAGATCATTTGAAGTGAATTGAATGTTTTGGTTGGGAGGGTTTACTAGAAGAATGAAATTTTAAAGAGTTATTTTTCATGTACAAGAAGGAACGATGAGGAAGATTAGAAGGATTTGGAAAATGTACTGATGCATTTAAAAAAAATTATCCTTTTTTTTTGTTATTAGAACCATTAAATTCAAATCAAAATACAAAGCATTTATCTATCAAGTCATAGCCAAAGCTGCTCTAACACGATGGTTAGGCTGCGAGTATGACATTGAGGTGTTTGGTACACAGGATAGAGAGTGGCAGGGAAGGGAGTGAAAGAAAAAAGAAATGGGAGATCTCTCCAAATTGGTTGGTAAGACGGAAAGGAGAAGGAACGATTTTAAGTTCTTTTATTATTATACCCTTTAAAAAACAAAACAACGAGAAGTAAATTAAAGGGCATTTTCATAAATTGATGCCGATTTAAAAACGTGTCAAATTTTCTCTCTCCTAGTCCGCCGACAAATGTGCTAAAGTGCACTAAAGGCGCTAGGTGGGAAAACTCTTCTCTCCGCATTTGTCTTCCCTCCTTCCTTCTTCTTTACCGAACAGCCGAAACAGCCTCCTTCCTTACCCCCTCCAAAATCTCAGAAAAGGGAAAATTTTAAAGAACAATTTCTCTTGTTTGTTTAGCCTAGTAGAAGAGAAAAGCAAAGAATGTAGGAGGAAATTTTTTTTACCTCCTTTCCAAAAATCTTCATACATTTAAGTTCCGCTTGGAATCTGAAATTTTGGTAAGAAAAGGACAAAAAAATGTAGAGGAAAAGAGAATAAATTTTCACTAAAAATTCTAGTTTCAAACAAAGCGTTAAGAAATTCCGGATGGAAAATTTAAATTTAGGCACAACATATGCAAAAATTATCTCCTCAACTTTCTCTCTCCTTTCTTCTCTACAAGAGAAAGGGAAGTGAATAATTTACTTTCTCATCTCTTTCTTTTCTTTTCTTTTATCGTCTCTTCCTCTCCTAATAGACACAGCATAAATGGTGGGATAAGATAGAGGTTGATTCTTTTTGATGATGAGAAAAAATATAATCTATCAAGCAATTCAAAGCCATAATGTAGAATATTAGCTACTCATCAAACCTGACTATAGCCACCATTCAAAAACCACTAACAACTTGGACAGATTGCCTAGAAATCAAATAGTACAAATGAAGAAAAGGAGGAAGAAGGAGAAGAAGAACAACTGGGTTAAATCAGAATTAAGCATGAATTTTCGTTTACAATCAAACTTGCAATTAATGAAGAACACAATAAGTGATTCAACTTTTTATTTTTATTTTTACAACTCTACTCTGCAATAGACAAAGACATGCCATATTCAATAGCCTCTTTCCTTTGCTTCTGTTTAAGACCACCTTCAAACATGGCACGGAAGGGCTTTGTGCAAGCGGTGTTACACTCTCTCCTGCACTCGCTCCACGTGAATTTCCTAAGTTGCATGCAATGGAAGTGGCATTGTGTCATGCAATTTGCATTCGCTTTGCTCTCTTGCGCTTGCACAATCACCATCACCATGCAAATCACTGTTATAAGCAACATAGTTTTATTGCTAGCCATGTCTGTTGCCTTCTTCGTGCGTAGTTAGCTCTAGATACAAGATGTTGTATCTATGGTTCAAAGGGTTGGTAGAGAGGGAGATGATGAGAGAAAAAAGAGAACTATAATCGATTACGAATGGAAAACTGATTGTATTGAATGAAGAGAATGGAACATTGGTGATGTAATTTATAGGTGTAGACATTGTTAAAATTGGGATTACAGTTGTTGAACAGATGTTTAAACAATATATGTATTCTACGTTATCTAAAAGTGGTGGTTAGCAGCGAATCAACCAAGAATAGATATACGAGCATAACTAAAAATAAGAAGTGTATGTCTTAATTTTAGTCATTGACAGTGTTTTCGTGCTCTTTAACAATGGGATATAGCAAGACTGACATATATGTTGTAATTAAAAAGCTGGCTAAACTGTAAGATATGCTCCAAATCAACTAATGGTGATATCTAGTGTTGGATTAACCAAATATAGATTATGAACATTACTAAAACAAGAGTTATTCATTTTTTTAAAATTATTTTATGTTCCTTTATTTAACAATTGGCAATTTTTATTGCTGTAATTAATTGGCTCGTACATGGTAATGTCACAAGGTTTTGCAATTCTCGCTAATCATTGATCTAACTCACACTTTTTTTATATTTTTTTATATACCCAATTAAGTACAATATACCATCATCCAAGATTAACACTTTTTTTTTTTTTTAAGTTAAGCATATACACACATACACCGAAATAACCTATTAAGAATATCAATTCTACATCTAAGAGACATATACGGCAGATGTGGCCGCAATGTGTTTCATCGTAAGGGACTTGAATAGGAGACCTCAAAAAATTGAGCTACTAAATTGCACAACCACAAATCATTGAACTACTTAAGTATTGGTTATCCAACGTACACTTAAGGTACATTATTCTTCATAATACTGGTCTGAGTCAGGCCTATTGATGCCCAAGCTAAAACTAGTCTGGAATAAATGAGGTTCGAAAAGGTTAACACTCCTAGCCTAAATGCCTAATGGCCTAAATTATAGGCTAGAGAACGGTATAAATGTGGTCCCAAAAGTGCCGCTTTAAGCCCTTTTTTTATTATTATTATTTTTTATTGCAAGTACTTGATTCATTCCAAAACATGTATAATGTAAAACTATTGACTAATTAAAATAACTTTGATAGGGGAAACCAAAACTGAACCATTAACCCCATGCAAAATGGTTTGTGCCAATTGTCGCGTTCAAATTTTTTACATCCGAAAAATATACACATAAATAGAAAAAATACTGTACTTTCTTGTTAGAACTTATCCTCCTAGAAGAATGAGTGCGACTAAGTTTGAATTAAAAATTAATTTGAATAAAGGGCTTTTAAAAAATAATTTGGAGTCACTACCTAACTTGATTAAGGTGAGTTAGGTCACCTAAAAACTAAGCATAATTCGAAGACTATACTTAGGGTTTTCAGAAAACGATTTTGAAAAATATCCTCAAGAGAGGGTTTTTAGGAAACAGGTTATTTAGCAACATTTAGAAAATATTTAAGCCCTTTTTTAAAAAATAACTTCGTTTTGGTATTTCGAAAACAGTAATCTTAGGTTCGGAGGTTGATTACATGTAGGGAAGATGCACTAAGCCATCACCCTATCCCGCTCTTGCGGTACCTACATGTCTATTCACTCTAGATTCACCTACGAGAGTTTTTAACTAATACATGTCCAATACTCCACTTTAGAAAATAATATTAAAAGAAATTTAACATAATGCATGATATGCAAGTGTAAGAAAAGATTTTGATTTTGAAAATAAATTTGAAAAGACTTGATTTGATTTGAAAAAATAAATTTGATTTTGAAAGAAAGTTTTAGAGATTGAAAATAGAGATTTAAAAATAGAAATTTGGAATTGGAAGTTTGGAATAGATCATGGAATTTGAAACTTGAAAATAGTGGTGACCGCACTCACGAGGGTTGCCTACGTATCCCTTTGGAGGAATCAAGTCAGTAGTAGTTTGAATAAGAGTTCGATGAAAAATAGAAGATTTTGATTGGAAAAAGAAATTGAATTGTAATTTGGATTGGAAGATCGAGAGATTGAACTTAGATCTAAAATTGAACTTGAAAGAGGATTTGACCATTGGAAGAGAATTTGAACTAGATTTGGAAAGACATGGTTTTGGGAAACCTAAACTTAGGAAAAATAGAACTTAGGAAAGACTTGAGATTAAGAAAGATTTGACTCAAATATTGGACTTGGAAGATTTAGGGGAGAATTGGATTTAGGAAATGTTTGAATTAAGAAAATTTCAAAATAGAAAAGTTTCGTTTTAGGAAAAATTTCGAATTAGGAAAGTTTCAATTTAGAAAAGTGTCATTTTAAGAAAGTTTTGATTTAGGAAAGTTTTCAAATTAGGAAAGTTTTGAAAGTTGAAAAGATTCGAAAGTTGGAAAGTTTAGAATTTAGGAAGTTTAAAATTAAGAGAGTTTTGGATTTGGAAAGGTCTGAAATTTGAGTTTTAGAAATACTTGATATTAGAAAAGGTTTGAGTTTAAGAAAGATTTAAAAATTTAGATTTGGAAAGTTAAGATTTAGAAAGAAATGGAATTAGAAGAGGTTGGAATTAGGAAAGATTAAGAAGCTTTTAAGGAAAGATTTAAAAGTTTAGGTTTTGGAAACGTAGGGTTTAGGAAGGTACGAGATTAGGAAATGTTTAGATTTCTATTTCCTAAAATAAAGATTGTATTTTGTTTCTAGAAAGAGGTGGTTTGATTTTGTTTTAAAAAACGAATGATAGGATCTAGTTTCCTAAACGGGAGATTGGATTTAGTATGGATTTAGAAGGATGATGTTTTAGAAACCCTAGATTTAGAAGACTATAGTTTCATCGTAGAAAAGAGGTTCTTGGAAACTTATGATTTTTGATGTAAGAGGGAGAGATTTTGGAAACCTAGGTTTTAAGGCAAGATTGAAAATCATGTTTCTGGGAAGAAAATTAGGGTTTTTTAATTGTTGGCTCTAGGGCTTAACTTAGACTCTAAGAAAAGAGATTCTTAGAAAGTGAGTTTTTAGAAAAGAAAATTTTTTGAAGGAAATCTTAGAGAGGAGTTTTTGGAAAGTGAACTTGACGAGAGAGTTTTTTAGAAAGGAATTTTTGAAAAGAATTTTTAGGAAGGAGTTTTTTAGGAAAGAGGGTTTTGGAAAAAGATTATTGGAGAGAGATTGTTGGAAAGAAATTTAAGGAGTGTTTTTAGAAAAAGAATTTTGAAAAGAGCTTTTTTTTGGAAAGGAGTTTAAAAAGGAGTTTTGAAAAATAGAATTTTAGAGGAAGTTTTTAGAAAGCAATTTTGAAAAGGAGATTGGAGAGAGTTTTCAAAAAGTGTATTAGAAAAGAGATTTTTAGAAAGAGAGATTTAAAAAGAGAGTTTTTAGAAAGTATATAAAATATCTCATTTTTCTAAAACGATTTTAACCATAAGAAGGATATAACCATTTTAGGATAGTGCTTTTGAAAACAATAAGGATTTAAAAATATGGACCATATTGGTCATTTTAAATGTAATACTTTCCTAAAACAATTCTAACCAAGAAAAGGCTAGAATCACCCTAGAATTGTGATTTTGAAAACAAGTTTTGAAAAAGAAAGTTTTGACGCAAGTTTGAAAACGATTTAATGCAAATTTTGAAAACGAGTTTGAAAACGAATTTTGAATGAATGCAAGATCATGATATGCACAATGCAAGTTGGGGTCGTGAACATACAAGGTTAAAGCTTTACCACATAATCAAGGGGGCTGAACCCACGTGGTCTCCGGTTAGATTAAAAGAAAACCTCGACACGGTGACCTCCAATAGCCTAATCCTACACCTGGATTGGGAAATCCCTTATTTCAAGTATGCAAAGAAAGAGGGGGGGGGGGGGGGGGGGAGGGGGGGGAAGAAGATAGGGGATTAAAATAGAAGAAAACCCAAGTGGGTTTGGAGGGAGAAGAGAGAGGGGGAAGATGCGTAAACTTAAATAGAGATCCTACCTTGTGTCTTATTTATTTTGCTTTGCTTTGCCTTGTGCGCTTTGTTTTTCTTGCTTTACTTCGGTCTTTATTTCAGTCTTCGTCTTGATCTTCGAGAGCTTCAGTTTGTAGCACTTCAAGTCTTCAATGGAGGCTTTGGAGGCTAGTGTATGAGTATATGAGAGTATGTATGAGTGTATAGGAGGCTAGGGTTTGTGGATGGAGACCAGGGTTTGAAAAACCTAAAGAAGACTAGGGTTTTATGAGGCTACGAGCTCTGTATATCGAAGAGTAGGGTTTTTAGACTGAGTTTTCGGACCTTTTTCACGCTGGAGGAGGCTTTGTATTTATAGACAGAGCAATGACCTGGCGCTTGCTGCAGTGGTGCCAGACCAAAAATCTTTCTGGCGCCACTTGGAGTGGTGACAGGTCAAATTTTGGCTTGGCGCCATTAGCCACTTAGAAAAGTTTTTAAGTCGGCAAACAACGCATCTTCAGAAGATTTGGGCGCCTGTACTAGTGACTACCATGCAATTTGTAGCCCGGCTTCACTAGGAGTGACTTCGAAAAATCTGGGAATGATTTGAAAGGGTCGGGAATGACCCGAAAGGCCGGAAAGGGATAGGAACACTTAAAACAGAGTCCTGGGGGTAATGGACTTGAAAAAGGATGTTAGGGTTTGTTAGAGGGGTCGACCAAGCCATTAGGGGCAAAATGGTCAACCGGGCTGAAAAACTACCGAGACGGGCTCAGAATGTCTCGGAAGAAGACTCGAGATTTGGAAACATTATTTAGAATGCCCCAGGAGGCTATCGGTTTGATACCCAGAGCCGGTGTGGTCGAAAAAGGCGACCGGCTCACCAGGGGCAAAATTATCATTTTGCACTGGGTTTGCTGGAACTGACTTGGAATGATCCGGAAAGATAATGAAAGGTCAGAAATACTATAAAAATTATTCTCGGGAGGTTACCAGTTTGATACCCAGAGCCGATGTGGTTCCTGGGCGTTCGGATGCCTAGGGGCAAAATGATCATCTTGACTGAAAAGTTTCGGAATTGGCCCGAAATTGACTAGAAGGCACCTAATCATGCTGGATTGCTTTTAAGACAATCTTAAAAAGGTGGATTTACCGTTCTGAGGACTTAGGTATTTTCTCGAGAAAAGTGCCGAAAATGACCTTAAGGGCAGTTTGGTCATTTTTTTATTGAAGTGGGCTAGCAGGCACCGGTGTTGACCTTTGTTTTGAGTGTTTTCGCCACTCTAACGGTGGTCCCGTGATATAAGGGTTTGTTGGCAATTCCCTATATCGACTTGTTTACGAGTATTTTCACTACTCTGACGATTCGCGATCATTCCCTAGACTGCCTGATCTCGGGAAGCTGCTAAATGGATTTAGCGCTTGAGGAATCAACTTTCTCGGAAGGCTTGCCAAAACGAACATTTCTACATTGGCGGGCTAGCAGGCGCCAAAGGTAAACCGTTCTACTATCTCGGAGATTTGGAGTCTCGTTCCGGTCGACTGGTTTAAAGGGACTTACCATTTCAAAGAGTTCACTAGGAAACGTGTCGGATTGGATGGTCTCACCACCTTGAGGAATCAACTTTCTCGAAAGGTGTGCCAGATTTAATTGGAATTAAAATTGAAATTGGAATTGGAAATGGGACTTATCGTATTCGGAAAGACGTGCCTATTGGAATTGGACCGAACAATGCCCCCAAGGGTATTTTTGATATTTTGCCTCTATTTGGGCCTGCGAAACGATTGATTGACAGGATTAGACTTGAAAAGTTGATTTATATTGGAATACATCCATATTGACTTGAATACAAGTCTGAATAGACTGGAGACCGCCAAATGGATAAAAATGGGGTGCTTACATCAATTTGATTTTCTATTTCTTTTTCATGAGAACTGCATTATGAAAGAAACTAACCATGGCCTGTGGATTCCAAATGAGTTTCTGGGTACCAATATATAAGTTTATTTTTTGAGATTTTACTTTATGACCAATATTAAAATACGAAGATTATCTTGAAAAACTTCGATGAGTAGTTTGTGCGCCTTCATAATTTGGGTCTCCTTTGAATTCCGGATAGGGTCTTCCAGAAGATTTTAATTAGCAGGACATCCAGTAAACCATTGCAAAGAAATGAAAAGGAATGCTGGGGTTGGGAAGACCGAGAGAAAGGAGAGTGGTTGGCAGTGGAATTAAGATGTGAGCTTAATTTGTCAAAGCTTTTATTTTACTTTCTTCTCTTTTATTTATTTATTTATTGGCTGTGAAAGTTTCCTATGATGATAAACCAATGCCTTTGCCACGTGTCATTGTAATGCCTTAGGATAGGACTTAACTAGGGCTTGCCCTGAATTTCTTAATTCCTGCTCATTTGTGGAATGTAACTCCATTGATATTGTACTTGTTTCCAAAGTTGAAGACCCAACAAGAGTTTCCTATTTGGGTCAATTTTCCTATGCAATGTATTCTAAATCCCATTGCAAAGCTTTGGGAAAATAGGAGTAATATCTCGCATTGTTTAAATTTCCCTAATGTTGTTATTCCTTTTATTTAATACAAAATTATTCATTGTTTTCATTATGTTAGATAAATGCATGATGTAATTACTTATACACAATGCGCAAGGCTCTCACAATTCCAAGGTCTGAGGAGAGTCTAATGTTTGCAGTATTAACCCTGCGTGTGAAGAAAACTTTTTTTTTTGTATTCGAACAATCATTGATTGCAAATTGATGAGAATGAGAATGATACCATATCTCTAACAAATTGTTTTTCTCTGCCCTTCGTCCTCATGTCACAAGTAATGTTTTTCATATTGTTGATGAGAAGCTTTTATATGGAAGAAAAATTGGTTTTCTTATATTTTTTTTCTTGTGATCAGCCTCCAAAAGAATATTGTTTCCCAGAACAATTGTTTACCTGAACAACTGTGAGCTCTTTGTCTTAATCCATCACCATCTTATTACATGAAGTGTCAACCAAAACCCTAGATGCATGGTTAAAGCATACTAGATTTTGTTAGTTATAAATCACCATTCAACTTCATTGAATTTTGTTTTAAAATAGTTGTGGGTATTAAGTGGACAAAAAATAAAAGTGACAGTAGTCGGTATCCTGTGTTCTTCTGCATACGATCAATTGCTTTCCTTCTTGTTCATGTTACCATTGAAAATAATTAAATAACTAGATGAATAGTTTTAGAAATAGTATTTCCATTCTCTTTTCTACATATCCACTTGCATGCTAATTGTCTTTATTTTTTTCAACAAAATTACTTCTCGTGTACGCATTTTGTGCATGGTATTGAACAATTATTGGTTAAGCTTCCAACATACTTTTCCCTCATTTCCATTTCGGTATCACCAAAAAATCTCATCACCAACATGTTACTTTTTCTGTCATTTATCGGCATTACCCCATCTCAACATAATTGTAATTTCCTGTTCCAAATAGTTACTCCAATACCATATAGCAGTACAATGATGCAATGATACACCTTGAAGGGTTTGTTTAAACTTCTCAAGAACAAAACAACTATTGTCTTCTGGCCAGTAAGAGGACGAAGAAGAACAATTGGATTATACCGGAACTAAGCATGTATTTACATTTACGAATCTGACTTGCAATTACAGTTAATGAAGAACATTAAAAGTGTTTTATTTTTTTCTGTATAATTCTACTCTTAAATAGACAAAGACATGCCATATTCAATCGCCTCTTTCCTTTGTTTCTGTTTGAGACCGTCCTCAAACATGGCACGAAAGGGCTTTGTGCAAGCATTGTTACACTCTCTCCTGCACTCGCTCCATGTGAATTTCCTAATTTGCATGCAATGGAAGTGGCATTGTGACATGCAATTTGCATTCGCTTTGCTCTCTTGAGCTTGCACTAGCACCATTATGATGCACATCACTGCTAAGATCACCACTGCCTTATTGCTAGCCATGTTTGTTGCCTTCTTCTCGCGTAGTTAGCTCTAGATGCAAGATGTTACAGCTAGGTCAAGGATTCAAGGGGCTGATAGAGAGGGAGGCAATGAGAGAAAAAAGAGAACTATAATCAATCACATATGGATAATTGATTGAGTGAATGAAGAGAATGGAACATTGGAGATGTAATTTATAGGTGTAGACAATATTGTTGATAGGTATTCTATTGGCTTAAAATTGAGAGGTGGGGAGCCTCTTAACATAGAATTACGGTTGTTAAACAATAAAATGTGCTCTTTGTTAACTAAAGGTGGCGGGTAGCAACGAATCAACCAAAAGTAGACATAAGAGCATAACTAAAAATAAGATGGGTATGTCTTAATTTTAGTCATTGACAGTGTTTTCATGTTCTTCAACAATGGGATATAGCAAGACAAATTTGTTTGAATGGGTTTATATGGAATTATTGTAATTTACACAGTTGTCTCGACTCTAAATAGTAAGATGTGTTCTAAACTAACTACTGTTGACATCTGGTGTTGGATATTAACCAAAATATTGATCATGAGCGTTTCTAAAAAAAGAATTATTCATTAATTTGCTCGTAATTAGGATTAGAAAGCTTAACCCTCCTAGCCTAAATGCCTAACGGCCTAAATTCTAGGCTGAAGAACGATATAAATCTTGTCCTAAAAGTGCAACTTCAAGTTTTTTGCAAGTATTTGACAATACTTTGATGGAGGAATTCAAAAGTAAATCATAAACCCCTTGCGAAATGGTCTGTACAAGTCTGATTTTACGTCTTTTTTTTCATGAAGAATACAATTTAAAATTTTTTTTTCTTTACAATGGCCTGTGTATACCAAATGGGTTCATAGGTACAAGTATAAGTTGATTTTGTGAGATTTTAATTTCCTACCCACATTAAGGTCAAAATATGAACTTAATTAATCTTGAAAAACTTTGAGGGTAGTTTGTGCCACTACTACGTACTGCATTCCTAATGTCGGCGTACTTCCAAGTCCAAACCTTGGTCTACAAAAAAATTCAAATTGCAAGGGGCAGCAATACTTCCGGACAACCATTGCAATGAAATGCAAGGAAATGCTTAAGTTGTGGGTGTGGGCGGGCCACGGGTGAGGTGATAGTTACGAGGAAAATTTATTAAGAGGGAAACTCGTCTCATAAAATTTTAAGAAAACTTGTACGAAACTTTTTTGAGATGTTTATGAAACTACATTGGAAGAATCTCATCGTAAACTCTTAGAAAATATTGTTGAAGCTCTCCAGAAAGCTTCCCCTTATTACTAGTATTTTTTTAAGGGATATGTGTTTTGATTTACTTAACACATTTAGAGTAGGTGCGATGAAGTAATATATAATAAAAATAATTTGATAAGATTGGAGTCGAACCACAAAGAACGAATATAATAGTTAAAATTGAATGACAAACGTAACCAAAAGAAAAATAAAATAAAATCTTTTTAAGATTTTAAGATGGAGGCCAAAAATGCTTGTCAAACTTAATAAATTAAAACAGACTTGAATTTAATTGATTCAATCACTTGACTCACTTAAGAATGATCAATACAAATTTATCAACTGCCGATCGTTTAACCTACTTGAATCTCATAAATTAGCAGATGGGTACATTCAAAATAATCAATTACTAGAATATTATTCAATTAAAATCATAAAACTCTTACCATCGACTCGTAAACATTTGGCAATGTTTTGTCAGAGTATAAGTATAACAAACATAATTAAAGACACATGTTTTCAAAAGATCTAGGTTAGATACTTATTAAATTATTATCAAAAACTCTTACCATCGATTTGTATATCCTGAACATTTTATCAAAGCAGGAGATAGTACAAACATAATCAAAAGTCTCAATTTTTGAAAAAATCTAGATTTCAATTATCAAAAATATAGAAGTAATTCATTACAGATTAGGATTAAGAGCCTTAGGTTTTTATTAGAGGTTTTGGTCATAAAACATGCTAGACAGAATACCCACATAAAATAAACAAACTTCTGACCAGCGTAGAGTAAACCAATATCTACTCTACTTTTACACTAAAAATATTTATTTTAAACTTGGTCACAATACATGTTACTATTACGTGCATAAAATATATATGTTCGTGCCCATACATATAATATACCGAATGTGTAAAAAAACACTAAGTTTTCAAACGAATCGGAATGAAAAGACAAACTTGAATTAATCATCCCGATTCAATCAAGTGATCTTTCCAATTAGCTCCAAAAAAAAAACTAAATAATAATATTTAAAAGACTTGAAAAAATAATTCTATAAATAAAATATTTAATACACCAGAAATAACTAAAAAACAACAACTGAAATGAAATAAATAACAAACTAAAATCTACTCCTAAAACAAAAGAATGGAAGGAGCCCTAAACTACTCTCCATGGGCTCCTTGGATGCCTTAATTTATAGACTTCAATTTTTATTGGCCGTTTCTCTTTCTTTTATTTTTTTATTCATTTAATTCAATCATAACTCTTTAGCCACTTTCGACTATTCATTTTTTTTTTTTTCAATGCACTTTTGGTTTTATTCAATCCACTTAGCTAACAATGGCCACCTTTGGCCATTATCTTTTGTTTCTTTGCTTACACCCACTAACACATATATACATAATATATAATTTCAGTATCAATTATAGTCATGTACACGCTTGCTCCATTTTGTTCGATTTTAGTTATAAATTTGTATAAGACAAAATATATAAAAAATATCAAAATTATATTAAAAATGATAACTAATAAGTACATAATTATTACTAATAGCTTATAATTAGAGACTCAAATTTATACTTTTTAGAGTACAATTAATATGAATTTTCTTCAATCTGGGTTAGAGGAATTACTTATATCCTGTGTACGTGTCAACATACCATTTGACCATATATTAATATAATTATTTTTTATTTGAATATCTTTTGCAGATATAGTAATTATATAAATAGTGCCTATATTCTAGGAAGAATTTAAGAAGATTAATAACACAATTTAATATGTGTTAACTTAGTGTACTACCACGAATACTTAGATAGGGGGAATTCTTCCGATCTAGGCCAAAGGAAATTCCTTGTTCTTTTTTATGCTCTCAAACCTTTGGTTTCCTATTAGTAACGAGGGAGGCTTTAGCTTAACTCGTATCCATTGCGTCCGTTGTCATACCTACTCATGATCAACGTCCAAAAGAATTGTCTTCCAGAGCAATTGTTTACCTGCACAAACAAGTTCTTTGCCTTAACCAATCACCATCTTATTACACGAAGTGTCAACTACAACTCTAGATGCATGGTAAGAGCACCCAATTAGATTTTGCTAATTATAAATCACCATTCAAAAAACTTCAATGGATTTTGATTTAAGATAGTTGTGGGTATTACCTGGACATTAAACAAAAAAAAGTGACAGTTGTCGGTATCATTGTTCTTTTGCATGCAATTATTAATTTTTTTTGAGTAATTATACTTTATCCCTTTATGGTTTGAATAAAAATTAGATAACCTACTTATGATTTGAAAGTGAACGTATAACCTCCTTGTGATTTAAACTTAATTGTAAAATGGATGAAAACTGTTAGAGTTGACGGCGATTCAGTCGTAGGGATATTTTTGTCATTTTATCTCTCTAAAATAGAACATCAAAAAAATAAATTTTCTTTTTTATGTCAAAATAAAGAATTATCTTTTACAGGAACATTTTTGTTATTTTACCAATTCTATTATGGTTTCATCAACTTTGTAGATAAGTCCAAACCATACAGAGATTATGTGTTTACTTTTGAACCACAAGGGCTATCTAATTTTTGTTCAAACCATAATTATCCCTTGTTTTTTTCTTGTCCATGTTATCATTGAAAAGATTAAATACCTAGATGAATAGTCTTAGAAATAGCTACTTCCATGATATCAATGAGTTAGCCTGGTGGTTAAGGCTTGGAATATGAGAGTTTGCTCTTTATAAGGTTTCAGGTTCAAAATCTCTTAAATGCTATTAACTTTTTGGGGCTGCTCTTAGAACTTTTGGCCCGGTAGTTATTCAATTTGTGTGGAACGAAGACTGCACATATCCCGAAATTAGTGCAAATTGACCCAGACACTTGGTTAGCAACAAAAAAAAAAAAAAGAAAAAGAAAAAAAGCTACTTCCATTCTCTTTTCTGCTAATCCACTTGCATGTTAATTATCTTAATTTTGTTCAATAAAATTACTTATGGTATAAACCTTTTGTGCATTGTGTTGAACAATATTGGTTAAACATACTTTTTCATGATTTCCATTTCGGCATCGCCACACCAGCACATTACTTTTTCTCTCCTTTATCGGCATTATCCCATCTGAACATAAATATATTTTCTTGTTCCAAATAGCTACTCCAATACCATATCTCTATCTAATGATGGATTGATACGCCTTTGAATAAATCTGAATTAAGCCTGTATTTACATTAATTTACTAATCAGACTTGCAAGTAATGAAGAACGTTACAAGTAATTCAACTTTCTTTTTTTGGTATAATTCTACTCCGATAGAGACAAAGACATGCCATATTCAATCGCCTCTTTCCTTTGCTTCTGTTTGTAACCATCTTCAAACATGGCACGAACGGGCTTTGTGCAAGCGTGGTTACACTCTCTCCTGCATTCGCTCCATGTGAATACCCTAATTTGCATGCAATGGAGGTAGCATACTGGCATGCAATTTGCATTTGCTTCGCGCTCTTGAGCTTGCACCAGCGCCATCATCATGCACATCACTGCTATGATCACCACTGCCTTATTGCTAGCCATGATTGTATATATTTGAACAACGATCACTTACTTGCCTTCTTGCAGCGTAGTTAGCTTTGGATGCAAGATTTTATACCTAGGTCAAGGGTTTCAAAGGGCTGGTAGAGAAGGAGACGATAGTTGATTGTAATATGGAGAATGAAGAGAATGCAAATCGGAGAGGTAATTTATAGGGGTAGATCGATATTGTTGAAAGGTATTCCATTTGGCTTAAAATATTGAGAGGTGGGGATGCTGTTAACATAGGATTATAGTTGTTTAAACAGTAAAATTTGACCTTTGTTAACTAATAGTGGCCGGCTGCATTGAATGAACAAAAGAAGATATAAGAACATAACTAAAAATAAGAAGTTTATCTCTTAATTTTAGTAATTAACAGTGGTTTCATGCTTGTTAACAATGGCATATAGCTAGCAAGACAAATTTGTTTAAAGGCAGTGTATACGGAATTATTGTAGTTAAAAGTTGTTTAATTAGTAATATATGTTCTAAATTAACTAATTGTGATGTCTAGCGTTGGATTAACCAAATATAGATCATGAAGATTTTTAAAACAAGAATTATTCATTGGCAATTTTTATTGCTGTAATTAATTGGCTCGTACGTGGCAATCTCATAAGGGTTTGGAAAACTCCTTAATCTCTCTTCTTTTTTTTTTAGTTAACTACAGCGAAATAAGTATAAATTGTATAATATATCATCATCAATGAATATTACTTCTAGATAAAAAGAGATGGCGTATTTGGTTATGATGCGTGCCGTGTATCCTGAGGGGATGTGAACACGAGACCTTAACAATTGAGTTACTAAATCGGACAACCACTGAGCTTAAGGAATAATATGCTACATATATATGACTGGTCGTAGGCAAGCCTATTATTGCGCAAGCTAAAAGCGTCTGCAAATGAATTAGGTGTTGAAAGGTTAAACCCTTCTACCCAAGCTAAATGCCTAATGGCATAAATTGTAGCTGAAGAACGGTACAAAATCTGTCCGAAAAATGCCACTTGGAAGGTTTTTGTATGTATATGCATACATTCATAAACATGGCATTGATTAATTGAAATTTTTTTGATAGAGAGGAAATCAAAACTGGATCATTAACCCCCATGCGAAATGGGATTTACAAATTTGATTTCCATATTTTTTCATGACGAACACATTTTGAAAATAAAAATTCAACCAAGGCCTGTGGATACCAAATGGGTTTCTTGACACCGATATATAAGTTGATTTTGTGATGTTTTAATTTGTTACCAAAATTAGAGTTAAAACATGAAGTTAATTTATCTTGAAAAAATTTGAGGGTATTTTGTGCCACTGCTACTGCCGTCATAATTTGGGCCTCCTTTGAAGTGCAGGCAGAGTATACAATCAGGTTAAAATATATATTTTTTTGAACAGCAAAAGAAAAATTCATTCAAGATGAATCAAAAGAAGAAGCAACAAGAAAAGTGGAAGCTCCAAGACTTATCAAGCATAGCTTGATAGAAAAGGGAACAAACCACCAGACAAGAAAAGAAACTACACCTGAATGACAAGAAGCCATAACAGAAGAACACCCTGAATGCTAAAGAGAGAAAAATGATAAATCAACCACGGCACGAGATCATCTCTTGATAGCCAAATCTACCATATGGCAGCCACAAATAATGGATGCCGAAAAAACTTCTTGACTCCAATCTTTAGAACTCCATTAAAGTCCTCCCCCCCCAAATGCCAAGGAAAGGAAGAGGAATTCCTTAGATTTAGGAGGGATTCCCAGAGTAAAGCCCTTTCCCCTCATCATTTTGGGCATAACAGATTACAAGAATACACTTGAAACCTCCCATAAGACTTCTTTGTAGAAGAATGAAAATATGGATCACTTGGCAAAAAATGCATAGAGAAGAACAGATTATCCCAAACACAAAGAATGCCCCCAGAAATTCCATTGGAATCTAATGCCACCACCCAATCAAAATCTCTAGCTCCCCATAATGATCTTACTTTCTTATCATTGCATTCTCTCGACTTTGCTTCTTGTGTAAAAGCAAAACAAATGACCTTTCTAAAACTAACTGATTCTCCATTCTCTTTTTTCAGGCTTGCCACAACCCCTTACAACCGAAGAGATAATCTTCATTAGCACTGACCCCTTTTGAAGAGAAAACCTCTCATCTGGCTGCCTTGGTTACACCCTTTTTCTTTTTTTTGAAGTTCTCCGTATCTTGCCATTCAGAATCCATAAGAGCTTTGAGTTTGTCATCATCATTATTATTAAAGTTGAGGCCCAAAGCTTTGCCTAACTGTAAAGTGTTTTCTGCTTCTGCCTGAATGTCCTCCTGGAGATTGTGCAATATAATTGAATTTCTGTTGATGATATTTTGGGTAGGTAAGGATGATAGGGAGGATGAGATGGCTTCTTGTCTTTTTGTAGCTCTGGATTTAGGTTTGAAGGAGGTTCTAGATTTTTTATATCCTAGTTCGGAGAAGGATTTTGATTTTCTTTTGCTTCTTGGTTTCACAGTTCCTCTGATAATTTCACATTGAATCCTGTTGTCGGTGGATTTGATGTGATCCTTCAAAACTTGATTCGGGCTACCTCCATTGATGGTGTCTTCTGATGGCAGAAGAATGTCTTGAGTTCCCCACTTAACTGTCTTGGAATAATGCTTTGCTTTGGGATTGCCTTCAGTTGATCCATTATAATCCTCTGATTCTTCCTGCTCTGTTTTTCTTAAGCTATTTGGGCTATTTGTATTAAAGTGCCGCCTGATAATGAATTGTTCTGATAGGAATTGTTGTCTTCTGTTTCCATTTGATTTGCCCAAAACTTCAGTTGCTGTCTTCATTAATATTGGGACATCCATTGGAATTGAGTTGGTTGTATCTTGATACTTGTGAGGCCGGCTCTCATCAATAAACATCGAATTTGAATTCATTTTAGTGCCATCTGATAATGGATTAGTGACAGATTTTGGATTTGAAATTGCCCTGTCAGAGTCCTCCACTTGGCTCAGCATTGCCAAGTCATCATTCCATTGCACTGAACTGTGAAAATTTCCTTCATGATTTTCTCCTGGGGGATGAACAAGAATTTGCTGAAAATGGTTGCTTCTTGCTTCAATATTGGATCCTTCTGAGTCACTGACATTCTTGTTTGTTGAAGATTCTGTTATGTGACCTCCCTCGCAGGTCCAGACGTGGATTTGTTGGAAGCTGTCTTCAGTTGCTCTTATTTTGTAGGTGAATCTTCCTACTTGTAGGGTGTGACTGCGGGATACGAACAAGTTGTTTGATGTTTCAATCAGAACCCTTCCAACTTCTAATTGTGATATGTTTATGGTGTTTGCATCAACAACTATAGTTGATCCCTAGTGCCCTCCAATCTGTCTGAAAGTTGATTCGTTCCGAGCATTGAGGGGGACACCTTTGATATTCAACCAAACCCTCCTTGTTGAGCTGAACTCGCAATATGACCATTCGTATATTGCCGAAAACCAGGTGTAAAACCAATCCTTTGCCCCTTGTGACATAGCTATTTTGTCTTCTAAGCTTGGAAATTGGATTAGCACCTTCGAACCCTCTAACGGCAGCAATACTTCCAGAGAACTATTGCAATGAAATGACAATGCTCAACCTCTCTTGTTGGCATCTTGCCAATCTTGTCTTGTTTTCTTTTTGCTTTGTCTACTAAAAAAATTACTATTTGCGACGGCAAAATACCGTCACAAAAGGGGTGCCTGCAGTCGCAAATAGTCATTTGCGACGGGCAAGCGACCGCATAGCAAGGGTCGGGAATGGTGGAGTGGCAAATAGTTTTAGCGACGGCATTGGCCACTTTTAGTGACGGTTATTTCCCGTCGAAAATACAATCGTTCATAAAAAAATAATTGCGACAGCAATTAACCGACGTAAAAACTTTTTTTATGAAGGTTACAACCCGTCGCTAATCATTTGCGGCACTATTAGCGACGGTTTGAACCATGGCAATAAGAATTATTAGCGACGGCAAAAACCGTGGCAAAAATAGGTCAAAACTGAAAGGTAGAGCCGACCGCCTCCCACCTTTAGTGACGGTTTGACGGCGTCGCTAATACCTTTTTTGGGAAAAAAACCCATTTCTCTTTATTAATTACAAATAATATTTGTAATTTTTTGTTACACCTGATAAAATACATATTTAACATAATCCAAATAAACAAAATTCTGACATTCATTTAAATTCAAACACTTGCAAAATACTTAACAAAATAAATAAACTTTTAACCATTTATCCAAAACAAATAATATCTCCTAACAACATCCAAATGGCTTAAATAAATTACATATATCTGTCACAAAATGACGTTCCTAATCCAACATCCATACAACAAAAGAGTTTTTAGTTTATCACAAAATAAGGTCATATAGGAGCATCATCGACCTATTCTTTTAGAATAACCTGAAAAAAAAACATAAAAATATTAGATTTAATAATAAATTACACAATAAAGATAATTAATAAATATGCATGTATTTATATGGAGTTATTGAAATAAAAATGCAATTTACATCACGATAATGCCAGGCTATATGTCGACCGACAAATTCTCCAACAGTTTTAATATGTTGTCGAGATCTTTCTAAGAGAGTATTAGGTTTCTGAGCATTATGAACAAAAACTTGATAGAAATTTAGACCCAATGGTTCTTCACCAATTTTTGCCAAAGAATTCGTACTAATAAGAAGTCCTTCGGCTAATTTGAGTTTTGAAACACTCAAACAAAGCAAAGAAACCTTTACTCCTTCCCACAACAATGAGTACAATGTCTTAAAAATATAAAAGAAAATTCTTATATATAACACAAGTAAAAATATCACAACTATTAGACTGGGAGTCCGAAAACCGTGCTGTTTCTTCTTACATGTCACTCGTGCCTAGAACATACTACGTGTCAAGTTTGACGGACTTCCGAGACCGCTTGGAGATTTTAGTACCGAAACGGCTTGAAAAATACGTTTTTCTCAACCAAAAAAAAATAAGGAAAAATTATGCAACTCTTAGACCGTGAGTCCGGAAACCATGCTGTTTTTTCCCACACGTCATTCATGCCTAAAACATATTACGTGTCATGTTTGACGGACTTCTGAGACCTTTTGGGGCTTTAGTACCAAAACGGCTTGAAAAACACGTTTTTATCAAAAAAAGTTAAGGAAAAAATATCACAACTTTTAGACCGTGAGTTCGGCAACCGTGCCATTTCTTCCCACATGTCACTCGAGCTAAGAAATTGCTATGTGTCAAATTTGACGGACTTCCGAGACTTTTTGGGGGTTTTAGTACCGAAACTGCATGAAAAACAACTTTTTCTAAAAAAAAAGCAAGAAAAAAATGCCACAACTCTTAGACCAGAAGTCCGAAAATTGTGCCGTTCTTTTTCACACATCACTCGTGCCTAGAACACGGTATGTGTCAATTTTGACGGACTTCCGAGACCGTTTGGGGGTTTTAGTACCGAAACGGCTTGAAAAACACGTTTTTCTCAAAAAAAAAAAAGGAAAAAATATCATAACTCTTAGACCGTGAGTCCGACGACCGTGCCATTTTTTTCCACACTTCTCTCGGGCCTAGAACTTGCTACGTGTCAAGTTTAACGGACTTCGGAGATTGTTTGGGGGTTTTAGTACCGTAACGGCTTGAAAAACACGTTTTTCTCAACAAAAAAAAAGGCAGGAAAAAATATCACGACTCTTAGTCCATGAGTCTGGCAACCATGCCGTTTCTTCCCACATGTCACTCTGGCCTAGAACTTGCTATGCATCAATTTTGACGGACTTCCGAGACTTTTTGGGGGTTTTAGTACCGAAACTGCATGAAAATAGTTTTTTCTCAAAAAAAGCAAGGAAAAAATGCCACAACTCTTAGACCGGGAGTCCGGCAACCGTGCCGTTTTTTCCCACATATCACTCGTGCCTAGAATATGCTATGTGTCAAGTTTGATGGACTTCCAAGATCGTTTGGGGGTTTTAGTACCGAAATAGCTTGAAAAATACGTTTTTCTCAAAAGAAAGTGAGGAAAAAATATCACAACTCTTAGACCGTGAGTTTGGCAACCATGTCGTTTTTTTCCACACGTCACTCAGGCCTAGATTTATTTACTAAAATCTAATGTTTTTAAGTAACTCCACTAAAGCATAAGCAAATTACTAATTGTTTCACGAGAATAGAACCCTAGATCTAGAGGAATAAGAACTAGCTGTGTAAATAGATCGTAAAGTTGTATAGAAAAGAAGGTTAGCCAACACAAAGGGAAATGAACGGACCAGTTTAAGTCATAGGGTACATGCACCACAAATAAGGATAACACAAGACTAGGACCTAAATGACATACCTGATATAGTTGTGGACCCTTGTCATCAAACCCCGCAACCAGCAGTGAAACACCAAAAAGTCTCACACCACTGTACAAGAAACAAAAGTTAAGTAATTGTAACAAAAATAAGCATTTGCAAGAGCCAAGGTCCAAACCATGGTTTACGGAAGGTAATACAAGTGGAAAAGAAAAAATAAATAAGTCTATATTTTGACTTTGAAAAGGTCAAGTACTCTAAAATTTGCTTAATCTAGGTTCAAAACCCTTGAACCTATATTTTTCTTTTCAAGTTTATCTTTCCAAAGTGTTCAGTAAAAAGGATGGTAAATGCAATATCATTTAAGGTTTTCAAGGATCATGAAGTTACCTTTCTAATTTACTACATTTAGTAAATTCCCTCAAATAAAGTTTTTTTTTGCCTCTTTTGATCAAGCAAGACACTTAGCACACCACCATCCTTGCTTCTCGTAACCTGCATTATGAAGATACTCCTACAAGTCTTACCTTCTAGCACTCCTTCAAGGTTTTATGGATCACAGAGTAACTCTTTAATTCTTGCTTCATTTAGTTTATCTCAAAATATAATTTTTCCTCCTTTTGATCAAGCAAATTGCCCAGCACAACACCAGCATTATGGCTAAGTGGTGCATGATTGGTCTGTTAACTTCAACTTCAGAGGCTTAACTCCCCTCGTTGTCTTCCCGGAGAGAGAGAGAGAGAGAGAGAGTAAAAGAAGAAATCATGTTAAGTAACAATTACCCTGATGATTACTCGTAGAAATAGTAATCTTTTGGCTTAAATTATTAGTTGATTAGTTAAATTTGGTGTTAATTTAGTATTCTAACTCCTAAAACGCGTTAAAACTCTTTTTGTACACTTTTTGCAGGATTTGGAGCTTAAACTAAGGCAAATGGGCAATCTTGAGTATGACCGATCGATCGCTCGATCGATCGCCCGATCGAACGGTCCACGGAACGTTCGATCGGCCGATCGATCGGTGATCCTGCGATCGATCGGTGATGCTCTGTTCAACCTTCTGCAGCAAACTTCAGAGAGGGCGTTTTTGCGATCGATCGGGCGTTCGATCGGTGACGTCGGAATTCTCTCAACAGACGACACAGAAGCAAACTTCAGAGGGGTCGGTTTTGCGATCGATCGGGCGTTCGATCGCCCTGACCGTTCGATCGGGCGATCGATCGGCCGATCGATCGGTCGTACACCGATCGATCGGTGTGTACAGGCTCTGTTTTTCTGCAGAGTATAAAAGCTTTTGTTCGAGACAAAAAGAGATATAGGTCATTTTCTGCAGAGTTTGGACGGGAAGAAGGCTCCAAAAAGTGGATTTTTGTTATCTTGTAAGGTTTTTAGTTAGATCTACTCTTAATGCTTTGTATTTAATGTCATTTATTGCTTTTGGATCATTGTAAGTGAATGTTTGATATATATATGAAGTGAATGATTTTCTACCTTTTCTAGCAACTTTCCATCATTTTCTTGGCACTTTCTCTCATTTTCTTGGCAACCAAACACTAGTTCTTTATAGTTTAATGGTAGATTTGGCTCCTTTTATGTTAGTTAACATGGATTCTAGTAGCTAAACACCCCTTGGATGTGGTTGTGAAGATCCACCAAGGATCTTCAAAGGGTTGAAAATGGGTTGTATGAACTTCAAAGTCATATCCTCAAAATTATATGGTTTCATTTGATTTAGCATGAGATTCATTAGAAAAACTTAGATTCATAACCCTTTGGTAATATTTATGCACAAATCAATATTTGGTATAGGTATTGCACATGTTTAAGGTTTGATTCTAGGGTACCAATTATATATATTCCCTCTCTAGGCTCAATCAAACAAAACCCACATTTTTATAGTCGACATTTTCCGAATCAAGAATCCAAGGTGTGATTCTTGATTTGAGTTATAAACCTCTCATTGGAAACCCTTGTTGTGAATTGGTGGATCAAAACAACCATGTCCAAGCTTTTCTCCTTAATTACATAAAATTAGCTTTTGTTGTCTTTCATAGTCACTAAATTATTGTATGAAGCATATAACCATCATCATCTCAAAACCAACATATTTTCGGTCTCTTTTATGTTAAGAATTTTCATTTGCAATCCATTAAGATAAGTACCCGTGCTAGTTGAGCTTTGTTGCTATATTTGCAGAATTCCCTTGGGAGAGAACGACACCGGATCCTCCGGTTTTACTACAAGCGCGACCTCCGTACCCTTGCGGAGTGGCTCCAGTTGAAGCACATCTGGAGGCGTGTCAAGTTTTGGCGCCGTTGCCGGGGAATTCATAGGCAAAAGCTACACCGGACGAAAGCTAAGGATTGCGGAAGAAAATTGAAAAAAAAAAAAAAAAAATAGAAGAGCAAGCAAAAAAAAAAAAAAAAAAAACACACAAAAAGGGTGGATTTCATCACCACCCCCGAGGGAAGCATCTACGGGCTTCGGGCCCCGGTACACTCTCATTTCCCTTAAGGTGTTTTATTTTTAGGATTATTTTTTATTTCTTCTTTTCTCTAGTTTCTTTTGTTTGATATAGCATAATTGCATTGCATTTTTGTTAAGAAATTATCCCTCTTCGGGAGTATTTAGTGGAGTTAGGATAGTGTGTGAAAGTTTCAAATTGGTGGTACGCTTATTGTATGTGGAGATTGGAGGTACGGAGTTGAATTGAGAAAAAAATTGAAAAAAAAAAAACCGTTGTCCGGCCTAGGGAATTGTGTATGATGTGTGCTGAACGACCTTATCGGTCCAACCTTATGTGTGCATTCATTCTTGCATGTCATATTTCACGCGGGACGAACATCATCGCCTTGTGAGGATTGAGAGCATTGAGAGCACAAGCACATCTTCACCAACACCTAGCTTACCTTTAGTGGTCGACCTAGGTTTCATTCCAATGGCAAATCCCAATGAACCCGGCTTACCTAACATTCAACCCTTGCATCCAAATGTCCAAATCAACCCGGAAGGTCATGAGGAGTTTGAAAGAGGGAGCCATCATGGCGACGTGGCGGCTCCCCCTATACGGACTCTCCGGGACTACCTAAACCCACCAAGGCAAGCACCAACATCGTGCATTGTTTTCCCGCCCCATCACAACACTCTAAACATTAGGTCGGGAATGATGCAAATGTTGCCTCAATTCCATGGGATGGATTCGGAACAACCCTACATTTTTCTTAAGGAATTTGAGGATGCTTGTTCAATTGCTATGGACAACTCATGTCCAAGGGAAGTATTTTTGTTGAAACTCTTCCCATTTTGTTTGAAGGACAAAGCTAAGCTTTGGTTCAATTCCTTGCGACCCATGTCCATCCATTCTTGGGCTACTCTCCAAGGGGAATTTTTGAGCAAATTTTTCCCCGAAAATAGAACCGAGGCCATTCGAAGGCAAATTTCACAGTTTTCTCCTTTGTTGGGGGAAACTTTCTTTCAATGTTGGGAGAGGTTCAAAGACCTCTTAAATTCTTGCCCCCATCACGGTTTCGCCGATTGGCACGTCATCAACACATTTTATTCTTCTTTGACACCCCAACTCAAGCAATTTGTCGAGTCCATGTGTGCGGGGACGTTTTTTGATAAGCAACCCCATGAGGCATACGATTATTTTGATAACTTGGCAAATAAGGCTAGAGATTGGGCACTTACCGGGACCCAAAATCCCGAGGGTCGCTCAATCCAACAAGGGGTGGGAAGATATCAACTCAAGGAAGTTGATGATGTCAATGCTAGGGTGGCTACCTTAGCAAGAAAATTAGAGGCTCTTGAGGTGAAAAAAGTTCAATCGGTAGAGAGTGAGGAGTTGAGGGAAGTATGTTGTCTTGTGTGTGAAACCTCGGACCATACCACCGCTTCATGCCCAATCATTCCGGGTGTGAAGGAGGCTTTGCACGGCCAAGTTAACGCAATTGGCCAATATTCAAGAGGAGGGGGTAACCCCTATTCAAACACATACAACCCGGGGTGGAGAGATCATCCCAACTTTGGGTGGAGGAACAATGAAGGGACTTCAAACTCCCACAACTATCAAGGAGGGTATCAAAACCCTCAATCATACCAAGCACCTCCACCTCCACAAGCACTTCCACCACAACACTTCCACCAACATCCACCTCCACAAGCACTTCCACCACAACATCCACCTCCACCTTACCAACAAGCACCCGTGCCCCAATTCCAAAATCAACCAAGGCCATACCAACCCCTCCATAGGAAGCCCATAGAGGACAATGTTTACCAACTTGCCAATGACATGAGGGGGGTTAGTTCAAGGGTTGATAAACAAGAAAAAGTGCTAGACCAAACTATAGGTTACTTGAGGACATCCAAAAGCAAATGTCTACGTTGACACAAGCTTTGACCCAAAATGTCCCGGGAAGATTCCCGGCTCAACCTCAACCTAACCCGGCGGTTAGGCAAGTGCACATAACCGAGGGTAAGAGTGACCCTAGTACGAGTCATGACCAAGTGCAAGCCATAACCACACTTAGAAGTGGCAAGACCATTGATAAAACTATCCCACCTCGGGATGAGACTTCTAGGAAGAGTGTTGGTCAAGAAGAGAGAGAAAAAGAGAAAGAGGAAAAAAAGAGCCGAGAGAAGGGGGGGGGGGACTTAGCCAATCCCATTGAGATTTTGAGTGAAAGTGAGAGGGATAAGAGAAGGGACATAGTCAAACATGCTCCCTTCCCGCAAAGGTTGACCAAACCAAAGAATGAACTTCTAAATGCGGAAAATTTATGAAGTGTTTAAAACAAGTAAAGGTCAACATCCCTATCCTTGACGCAATTAAGCAAATACCTTCTTATGCTAAGTTCTTGAAGGACTTATGCACTTTTAAGCGAAGGTTGCATGTCAAGGAAACCGCCATGATGAATGAAAATCAAAGTGCGATTTTGCAATGTAAGACCGTGCCGAAATTCAAGGACCCCGGATGTCCTACTATTTCTTGTACCATTGGGAACACCAAGATCGATCGTGCCTTGTTAGACTTAGGGTCTAGTGTCAACCTTTTGCCCTTTTCAGTGTATAAGGAACTTGGCCTAGGAGAGTTGAGCCCTACTCGTGTTACCTTGCAATTGGCGGATCGTTCTATAAAGGTTCCAAGAGGTATCATCGAGGATGTTCTCATCCAAGTTGATAACTTTTGCTTCCCGGTCGATTTCATTGTCCTAGACACCCAACCTGTTGAGAGTTGCATAGCTCACAACCAAATTCCTGTGATCTTGGGACGCCCCTTTCCTAGCTACTTCCAATGCCATCATACATTGTAGGAATGGGTTAGTGAAATTGTCTTTTGGACACCACCTTCGAGCTTAACATCTTTTCGGTTGCCAAACAAAAGGGGGAATGTGAGGATATCCGGGAGGTAGATATCATAGAGAGCATAGTTCAAGAACACTTTGAGCGGGAGAGTTTTGAGGACCCTTTGGAGAGGGCATTAGTGAGAAGTGAACCGCATGCTTCACTTGATAGTGAGGGCATGGTGTCAAGTGAATTGTCTCATTTAGAGGGTGCGAGAGAGGAGTGTTTACATGTGGGTCAATGGACCCCTTCTTTTGAACCCCTCCACCTTAGTGCCGAGAAACCGATTCCTTCGGAGGAGAAGCCTCCCATTCCCGAGAGGAAGCCCTTGCCTTCCAATTTAAAATATACATTTTTAGGGGATGGGGAGTCATACCCGGTTGTGATTTCCTCTAGCTTGTCTGGGAGCCAAGAGGAAGGGTTGATAGCGTTGCTTAGGAAACATAGAAAAGCCCTAGGATGGACTATCGCCGACCTTCATGGGATTAGTCCTCTTTGTGCACTCACCGTATTTTTTTAGAAGAGGAGGCTAAATCCATTCGTCAAATGCAAAGGCGATTGAACCCTAATATGAAGGAAGTGGTTAAAGGTGAGGTTTTAAAATTGCTAGATGCGGGTATCATTTACCCCATCTCCGATTCGAAATGGGTTAGTCCGACCCAAGTGGTGCCTAAGAAATCGGGTGTCACGGTGATAAGAAATGACAACAATGAGTTAGTGCCAACCCGTGTGCAAACCGGGTGGCGAATGTGCATTGATTATCGCCGCCTCAATAATGTGACCCGAAAGGACCACTTCCCTTTACCCTTCCTTGATCAAGTCCTAGAAAGGGTGTCCGGTAAGGCTTTCTATTGTTTTTTAGATGGATATTCGGGGTACAATCAAATCGATGTAGCCCTTGAGGATCAAGCCAAGACAACATTCACTTGTCCGTTTGGCACATATGCTTATAAACGTATGCCCTTCGGGCTATGTAATGCACCGGCGACATTTCAAAGGTGCATGATGAGCATATTTAGCGACATGATTGAGCAAATTGTCGAAGTCTTCATGGATGATTTTTTCATCTATGGGGATACTTATGAAGGTTGTCTTAGTAATTTAGGAAAAGTTTTGATGAGATGTGAGGAGAGTAACCTTGTGCTCAATTGGGAAAAATGTCATTTTATGGTTACAAGTGGTATAGTTTTGGGGCATATTGTGTCGGCCGAAGGGCTTGAAGTTGATAAAGCAAAAATTGAACTCATTCAAAAATTGCCCGCCCCAACGTGTGTGAAGGAGATTAGATCATTTCTTGGGCATGCCGGTTTCTATCGGCGTTTCATTGAGGGTTTTAGTGCAATCTCTAGGCCCATGTGTCATCTTTTGTCCCAAGATGTTCCCTTTGAGTGGACATCTTCTTGTCAACAAGCTTTTGACAAGTTGAAGGGACTTTTGACCACCGCCCCAATCATTCGAGCACCCAATTGGTCTCTTCCATTTGAGCTAATGTGTGTGATGCTAGCGACTATGCCGTGGGGGCCGTCCTAGGACAAAGAGTTGACAAGAAGCCTTATGTCATTTATTATGCTTCTAGAACTCTCAATGAAGCTCAAATCAACTATACCACAACCGAGAAGGAACTCCTTGCGGTGGTTTTTGCACTTGATAAATTTAGGTCTTACTTGATTGGGTCATTGGTCATCATCTACACCGACCATGCGGCCCTAAAGTATCTCCTCACAAAACCCGATGCAAAACCGCGCCTCATTCGATGGATACTTTTGCTCCAAGAATTTCATATTGAAATGCGTGATAAAAAAGGGGTTGAAAATGTAGTTGCGGACCACTTGTCTCGGCTTCCCTTAAATGGGCGAGCCATGGACCCAACCCCTATCAAGGAGCACTTCCCGGATGAGCATCTCATGCATGTGAGTGCCGTTGAGCAAGTTTCAACCCCTTGGTTTGCGGACATTGCGAACTTCCTTGTCACCGGTGAGGTTCCTTCCACATGGTCATCCATTGACAAGCGTAAATTCTTCCGGAATGTGCGCTATTTTTCGTGGGATGATCCCCACTTGTTTAAGTATTGTCCGGACCAAATCATTCGCCGGTGTGTCCCAAATCACGAATTCCAACAAGTGATAGAATTTTGTCACTCTCATGCTTGTGGAGGACACTTCTCCTCCAAGAAGACCACGGCCAAAATTTTGCAATGTGGGCTTTATTGGCCCACCATGTTCAAGGATGTACATACTTTTTGTGTAGCTTGCGATAGGTGCCAACGGTTAGGAACACTTTCTAAGAGGCACATGATGCCTCTTCACCCCATCACTATTTTGGAAATATTTGATTGTTGGGGGATCGATTTCATGGGACCGTTTCCTAACTCGTTTGGGTACCTTTTTATTCTTGTTGCGGTAGATTATGTCTCGAAGTGGGTGGAAGCAATTGCCACCCGAAGCAATGACCACCAAGTGGTCTTGCGATTTTTGAAAGAGAACATTTTTTTAGGTATGGCATGCCTCGTGCCATGATAAGTGATGGCGGTTCACATTTTTGTAACAAGCCCTTTGCGTCTTTAATGCGTAAGTATGGTGTGGTCCATAAGGTTGGATTACCATACCATCCTCAAACGCAAGGGCAAGTTGAGTTGGCCAATCGGGAAATTAAGCGCATTCTAGAGAAAACCGTCAATCCAAATAGGAAAGATTGGTCTCTTAGATTGACCGATGGGTTGTGGGCATACCGCACGGGCTATAAAACCATTCTTGGCGCATCACCCTATAGACTTGTGTACGGGAAGGCATGTCATCTTCCCGTCGAAATTGAGCATAAAGCATATTGGGCGATTCGTCAATGTAATGAGGATATTGATGTTGCGGGTACCCACCGAAAGCTCCAACTCAATGAGTTAGATGAACTCCGCAATGATGCATTTGAAAATGCAAAAATTGCTAAGGCCCGGATGAAAAACTTTCATGACCAACATATCATTCGAAAAACTTTCAAATTGGCCAAAAAGTGTTATTGTATGATTCACGCTTGCATCTCTTTCCGGGCAAATTGCGGAGTAAGTGGGCCGGGCCATACATTGTTAAAGAAGTTTTTCCCCATGGAGCCATTGAGGTGCAAAACCTCACGAATGGCTCGGCATTTAAGGTAAATGGCCAGCGGCTAAAGCCGTATTTTGAGACGTTTCAAGGGGAGTTGGACTGTGTGGATCTCATCGATCCACCGTCCTTTGAGTGACATTAGATTGTCGTGTTTCATAATTTAGGAGTAGTTCTTTTGTTTTTCTTTTTATAGGTTTCTTTCTCTTTTCTTTTGGTAGTTAGTTGTGTACATTTGTATTCCCGAGAGTCCCGCCCTCCCCGTTGTTCTTTTCCTATTCCATTTTCCTCATGCCTTGAGGTCATGGCATGATTCCAGTTTGGGGGGGGGGGGGGGGGGGGGGGGGGGCACCATTTGCATGATTCTGTGAACCATTCTGAGAATTTCTGCAGAACTTCAGAGAAGCTGTTTTTGCGATCGATCGGTGGGCCAAACCGATCGATCGGCTGATCGATCGTGTACGTTGCGATCGATCGAGCGATCGATCGGTGACGACTGCGATCGATCGGGCGTATTACCGCACCGATCGAAAGGGAGCGGTATCGATCGATCGGCCGTTCGATCGGTGGCGCTCCATTTCGATCGGTCCGCGAGGCGATCGATCGGTTCAAAGGGCCGATCGATCGGTGACCGAGTTGTCTATATAAAGGCCACTGTTTCACTGTTCACTCTCATTTCACTCGCGCATACTTGAGAGTTTAAAGAGTCTGTTTATCTGTCGGAGCAGCGAGGCCCTGCCAGCTCACTTTGGTGGACATTGTCTCGTCTGTTCACGGTTTTCTGCGCTTCGAGAGGTATTCCTTCCACCGATCTTTGTCCATTCTTTTCATTTCCAGCTGTACTTAGCTTTGTAGAGAGTTATGGTCGAGACTAGGAGTTCTGAGGGTACAGCTGGGGCGGGGACTTCTTAGACTCTGGCCCAGTTCCAGCAGCTCCAGCGTGAGCATGCTAGGAGGGAGAGAGAGGGAGAGTATGATTCCACTCGCTTCCGGGGGAGGGATCAGGAGCGAGAGTTTGGACGGGTGTGGAGCGCCCGTAAGGTAGTAGTGGAGAGGCGTTGGACAGTGAGTCAGTTTGATGCTGAGCCATATGGTTGGCTCCAGCCTTTGACCGACCGCCGGTGGTTGGGGTTAGCTTCTTTTAGGGGCCAGTACTCAGCCACCCTCGTGGCAGAGTTCATGGCTAACATTTCATCGGACCCCGTTGGTGGCGACAGACATATTCTTCGCTCTTGGGTTCGGGGTAGGGATGTTGTTATCACCCCGGACTCCTTTGCTGAGCAGTTTGGTATACCGAGGGTTGCTAACCCTCAGTTCTCTTATGATGGGGAGCATCCACCATCTCATGAGGAGATGTGCGCTGAGATTTTAGCACCGGGAGAGTCCTGGACCGCTTCCCAGATCAGGATTAGGCAGATTGCCCCCAGATACCACCCGCTGTTCCTTTGGACTTGCTATTCGATCTTTCCACTAGGGAGGACGGTGGAGTGCAGTAGGATGCGGGGGCAGTTGATGTGGGCTATTGGCACGGGCAGGACTATTGACTTGCCCCACTTCATGTATATGGCATTGTGGGCCGCGACTCAGGTTGCTACTCCCCAGTCCAGCATCCCTTTTGGTTGTTTTTTGACAGCGAGGATTAGGGCGGCAGGGGTTAGTGTTGCGGATGTTGTACTGCTCTCCTCTTCGACTGACATAGACTGGAAGACGGAGAAGAGAGCGGCAGGGCAGTTGTCGAAGAAGGGGGGGTCAGCTAGTTCGGCTCACTCGTCTTCTCAGCAGCCGGCTTCTCAGACTCAGGAGGAGACCCAGTCAGGGGAGCAGCGGCAGGATCAGCCAGCGCAGGCTCAGGCTCAGGCTCAGGCTCAGGCTCAGGAGGAGGAGGAGCCAGCTCCGGGGACGTTACTTCAGACTTTGGCAGCTATTCAGGAGCAGCTGACCGCTCAGCAGGCAGAGCGCCAGCAGTGGCAGGCCGACATTATGGCTAGATTAGATCTTCAGGACACTGCCATTGCTGCACTTCAGGGTCAGCTGATTGACATTCAGCAGCAGCAGCAGACCCAGTCCACTCGACTCCAGGAGATTATCCAGCACCTTGGCCAGCCTCCTCCGGATGATGGAGACCTCTTTTCGGATCTTCAGATAGATTAGATGCATTGCGCACTTCATAGCATTTCATTTCATATGATGTATCTAAATCTTTTTTATTATAGTGGATGTATTTATTTTTGAGCTGTTTGTATAGTGATCTTTCTTATTGTGGCATACCCTTTTTGTATACATTTGTTGTATTCTCTTGTCTTTTTCGTGTATATTTTGGCAGTTCAGTTACAGGTGTACTTTTTGATTGATTGATATCCATATCGCATGTATTGTTCCAACCGAGGTAATGGGTATTGTATGGTATTCGTATCGCTCTTTTCTATAACTTGACACCTTAGCTATGTCCTTAATTGTTGATATCATTTCTTTTTGGATTTTTGTGATGGAGGTGTCAAGGTTGTTTCAAACAAGTACCATACCATGTTTTTGATTAAATTTGAGTTGATGATTAACCCACCTTAGAGATTATGATACATTGCAAGTTTTTGGCATAAAATCATTATAAGAGACAATTCACATTGTTGCGCACTAACATGTTATGTGATGCCGTGTGTTTCATTCTTATGCATGCATGTCCTTATAAGGTGGAGATTTTTACCGTGTGAGCTTTAGAGCCTATTTATCGCCTTTGAAGAGTGAATCACATTTATTCAAGATTATTTTGTTGATCCTCATTCATTGAATAGCTTCATTATTTTTTTTTTATGTTGGTTTGCATGTTCGAGTGTTAGATAGATTTATTGACCCCTTATACACTTTTGAAGTTTTGATTTGTTGTATCCTTCGGATTCTAAACACATAGGCCATTTCATTCCATTGAGCCATTCCATGTGTATTTTTCTTCTTTTTAATATCCATATGCATGTGCATAAGTTTAAAGAGTGGCAATGCCAATAGATGCATTACTCTTATATTTGTAAAGTTGGAGGTGTATGGAGTTGAAGAGTAAAAAAAAAAAAAAAAAAAAAAAAAAAAAATTACATACATACATAGAAAGGGGATGAAAAGGTGTGTTAAAAAAAAAAAAAAAAAAAAAAATAAATACAAAAGAAGTGAGGTGAAGCAAGATCGTAAAAGTGATTCAAAAGAGTGGAAATGTGGAAGTGAATATCGTTGATCATCATGTGTAATGCACATGCATATGTTGAACCCTTTTACCATTTTCTATCCTCTTACATGGCTCTTCTCTCATTCATCACCCTTATGGCCTTGATATCCGAAGATACATGAATCTTTAATTCAATTGTGTATGAGGCATTTATGTCAATTTTCTAGATTATGCTTAAGCTGTGTCTTCATGAAGCTATGCCAAGTCGATACACTTACAATTTATTCGTCTTTGGTTTTGGAATTGCTCTACTTGCATGGTTTATACATTTACTCGTTAAAAGAGCTTTCCATTGAGGGACCCTGAGTGTTCATGTTTAAAGTTGAGTGTATGCCTTGTGAGACTTGGATCGAAGCATCGAGGACGTAATTGTACGAGTTTTGAATCATTAGGGTCATATGTCATTGGTAGTACGCGTCAATGTGTTTTTTTTCTTTCCATGCTTTATGCCTTTGCCTTGCTTTGGTTCACAACCTAGGTGGATGGAGATTTGACTTGAATAAGATTAATGCATGTGTATATTTTTTTGTTTTCCTCTTATACTTTGATAGGGACTATCAAAGGTTTAGTTGGGGGGTGTTGATTACTCTAGAAATAGTAATCTTTTGGCTTAAATTGTTAGTTGATTAGTTAAATTTGGTGTTAATTTAGTATTCTAACTCCTAAAACGCGTTAAAACTCTCTTTTTTGTACACTTTTTGCAGGATTTGGAGCTTAAACTAAGGCAAATGGGCAATCTTGAGTATGACCGATCGATCGCCCGATCGAACGGTCCACGGAACGTTCGATCGGCCCGATCGATCGATCCTGTGATCCTGCGATCGATCGGTGATGCTCTGTTCAACCTTCTGCAGCAAACTTCAGAGAGGGCGTTTTTTTTTCCGATCGATCGGGCGTTCGATCGGTGACGTCGGAATTCTCTCAACAGACGACACAGAAGCAAACTTCAGAGGGGTCGGTTTTTGCGATCGATCGGGCGTTCGATCGCCCTGACCGTTCGATCGGGCGATCGATCGATCGATCGGTCGTACACCGATCGATCGGTGTGTACAGGCTCTGTTTTTCTGCAGAGTATAAAAGCTTTTGTTCGAGACAAAAAGAGATATAGGTCATTTTCTGCAGAGTTTGGACGGGAAGAAGGCTCCAAAAAGTGGATTTTTGTTATCTTGTAAGGTTTTTTAGTTAGATCTACTCTTAATGCTTTGTATTTAATGTCATTTATTTGCTTTTGGATCATTGTAAGTGAATGTTTGATATATATATGAAGTGAATGATTTTTTTACCTTTTCTAGCAACTTTCCATCATTTTCTTGGCACTTTCTCTCATTTTCTTGGCAACCAAACACTAGTTCTTTATAGTTTAATGGTAGATTTGGCTCCTTTTATGTTAGTTAACATGGATTCTAGTAGCTAAACACCCCTTGGATGTGGTTGTGAAGATCCACCAAGGATCTTCAAAGGGTTGAAAATGGGTTGTATGAACTTCAAAGTCATATCCTCAAAATTATATGGTTTCATTTGATTTAGCATGAGATTCATTAGAAAAACTTAGATTCATAACCCTTTGGTAATATTTATGCACAAATCAATATTTGGTATAGGTATTGCACATGTTTAAGGTTTGATTCTAGGGTACCAATTATATATTCCCTCTCTAGGCTCAATCAAACAAAACCCACATTTTTATAGTCGACATTTTCCAAATCAAGAATCCAAGGTGTGATTCTTGATTTGAGGTATAAACCTCTCATTGGAAACCCTTGTTGTGAATTGGTGGATCAAAACAACCATGTCCAAGCTTTTCTCCTTAATTACATAAAATTAGCTTTTGTTGTCTTTCATAGTTACTAAATTATTGTATGAAGCATATAACCATCATCATCTCAACACCAACATATTTTCGGTCTCTTTTATGTTAAGAATTTTCATTTGCAATCCACTAAGATAAGTACCCGTGCTAGTTGAGCTTTGTTGCTATATTTGTAGAATTCCCTTGGGAGAGAACGACACCGGATCCTCCGGTTTTACTACAAGCGCGACCTCCGTACCCTTGCTTGTTGAAGCACATCTAGAGGCGTGCCACCTGACTGAGTGAACTCCCGAGATTCCAATCACCCATGTATACTAGTTGTTCATATCATGAGAAGTGCAGAATAATGTGGGATACATTGAAGTGACATTGGAGGAAAATAATTCTTGAAACTCTTACTTCTAGAACTCATTAGTATAGTTAAATCCAACAAACAGAGAAAACAATAAAAATAAAACATAGGCAATTAGAGAAAGTGCACAACATAAAGGAACAGAAATTGTACTTTGTATAATCGATGATATTGTTCTGCCTGCTTCCTAGTTTTTCGAACCAAAACTTGAGAATTAGGACCCATGCCACTGCATGATAGAAGAAAGTCAACTTAAGATATACAAGTGGCTGGAAAAAATAAATAAAACAAAACAGAAAGAATATGAGCAAATGAAAAATAATTATAACATCAAGGCAATGTTTCACTCGTACAATGAAGGCTCCGTTCACACGTAGAAAGATAAAATGTAGAACTTTCAAGAAAGTAAAATTCAATTGAAGTCACTAAAAGGATTCACCAATTACTAAGACATCAACCTCTCAATGCATTAAGTATTTAGTTCAAGGGTATGCGACCATAATGCACTTCCATCTCATGAAGGCATTCTAGCAGGGCCCCCTCAAGGAGGTGCAAAAGCTAGAAAATTATAAAGTACTGAGCCAATCAAGCATGGAGACTAGTTAGACAATCGGAGACTAGTTAGAGAACCAACCTCTCCATCACTCAAAAGACTTATTTTTTTGAAGTTCAAGAGCTTAATAAACGTCACTCTCATGTGGGTTATTCCACAATTTTGAGTTCCAAAATAACTCTAATCTAGATTAGTAAGTAGTTTAGAGGCAGTGGTATCAACAAGATGATATAAGCATTAGATATTCAAACCTGTATACAACTCCAATATTGGGGGTCAATATCTGAATCTTTTGCACTAGCAATCCAACAAACCCAAAGATTATAGCTGGCCCATCCTATTTGTCTTGACATAAAAGATTGAACCAGTGCCATAGATTTAGTGTCCAGCCACGATACAACCAGGTCCTTGGCCCAATGCAATGTATAGATTATGCAATAAAACTAGGTCCTTGGTCCTTGGCCCTGACATCGGCTGAGAAGGGTGACAACGTCACCTGCCCGCCGGAACGACGTGAGGGAAGAGGGAAAGAGGGAGGGCAGATTCGATGCCTAGACAAAGAGACAGAGCAGAGAGAGAACCGGCACATTCACGTTAGCTGAGAGAGGGCGACGATGTCAGCGAAGCGACATGAGAGAAGAGGGAAAGAGGGAAGCGGCAGATCTTGACAGGAGGAAGAGATTCGACGCTAGACAGAGACATAGATACAGAGAGAGACAGAGCAGAGAGAGAACGTTACCTGATGTCGGCTGAGAGAGGCCGAGGACGTTGACAACCCGCCGAAGCGACATGAGGGAAGAGGCTGACCTGGGACGCGATCAACCTGGGATGCGATTGAGCTGGGAGAGTGAGGGCACATTCACGGTTGGGAATTAGAGGGAAATAGAAACGAAGGGGGGAAATGAATTTGTTCCGCAAAACGACATCATTTTAATCCAAAACGACATCGTTTTAATCCAAAATGACGTCCTTTTATGCCTTTGGGTGAAATTCTTATGCGACGGCATAGGCGGTCGCAAATACTCCGGGGCAAATAACAGGGGTCGAATTTGACGACCCCAAACGACGTCATTTCTTATATTGTTTGCCACGGTCCTGTGGCCGTCGCAAATAAGGGGGTCGCAAAAGCCACTTTTTGCTTCTGAAACGTTGCCGTCGCGAATAATATGACATTTGCTACGACATTAATGGCCGTCGCAAATAATCGGTTGCAAATAGCCCTTTTTTTTTGTAGTGTTGGGATCATTTTGGTAGTTTTTTTCTCTGTCAAGCTCATGTCTACTTGTTCAGTTTGAATCCTCCTCTTTTTTCAGCTTTATCTTCTCTCATTATTAATGAAATCTTTACTTTTCAAAATAAAAAAACAAAAATGGTAAATAACACAGGTTTTGGCAATGATCTTTGAGGATCTGGAATTTGTTATCCTCGTACAAGGAAGAGTTACTTTGGTCAAATGACACAGGTTTTGGCAATGATCTTTGAGGATCTGATCTGGAATTTGTTATCCTCGTACAAGGAAGAGTTACTTTGGTCAAATGACTTATATGACAAAGGTGACTTCAAGATGAATGAACTATAGGGTTTACAGCCATCTGTTAATTACGACTCATAATTGTGATAATCATATGACACATTTGTAGTAATCATTTTTTCTTTTACTAAAATATCTTGAGATTTTCATTTAATAGTTAATTTTTATTATTTTGATCAAAGAGTTAAGATTGCAAGGTACCGGTGCCTTAGAAAACCTCCAAAGTAGGCAAGAAAAATCCTTATTTTATTTGAATTTTCACTTCCTAATGAGAGTATTTTTTGTGCTTTATCCATTGAAATTCCGTGTAGAATTTTTCCTCTTTACAATCGAGGCTATACCGACCTTAAGAGGGTCTAAAAGGCTGCACAGAAGGACAAAAGCGTGAAACAGTCTCACAAATATTTATTCTCTTTTGTTGTTGGCATAGACCATCTCTCTTTCTCTCTCTCTCTCTCTCAAGTGAAGTTTTCTTCATCTTCCACCCTTAATCACCTACAAGATCATTCAGAATTATCCCATATGAAACTTACCCGGCCGGAGCTAAGTTTGAATCCCGGCGTTAGACCTTACGTCCGCTCCAAGATGCCTCGGCTTCGATGGACGCGTGGTCTTCACCAATGCTTCCTGCATGCAGTTGAACGGCTTGGTGGAGAAGACAGTAAGCTCTCTCTCTCTCTCTCTTAATGCATCAATGGTGATTTAGAAACAAAATGATATGTTTGTTTGTTTGTTTGTTCCTTGTATTTGATTTTGTTAGGAGCAACTCCAAAGATGGTGTTACAATTAATGGATGTCAAAGGACTGACGATATCTCACGTAAAGAGTCACCTTCAGGTTTTTGTACAATCCTCTTCTATTTTAAATAGCGAAGACTCTAATTATTATGACCTATTATCTCTTTAAATATCTTCATTGTTACCTAAGAAATTGATTTTTGTTATGTACAGATGTATAGGAGCATGAGGCAAGAGCAGATGATACAAGGTACATATAAACATTTATGTAAAGAGTTTGCATGACATGCACTTATAGAGATTTGCATACATTTTTCTAAAAGTAATTACTATTGCAGAACATAATTTCTTTTATTAATCTCTTTTGTTATTCCTAGATAAAAGAATATATGACCTGCATTAATAAATTTACGTGGGATCCACTTGTGTCTTGAGTGGTAAAAATAGTTATGTATAATATTTTTAGAAATTCTTTCTAAAAGAGATTTTTTGTACAATTTTAATTTTGATATACTATCTGTAGAGTTATTTTTTTCGTACACAATTAAATTTTCAAATTATGATATGTGTCATGTAGAGTTTAAGTATCACAAAAAAATAATAACCGACTGACACGTCTCACTTTTTAGTACTCATTTGTGTAACAAAAAAAAAAAAAAACTCTGCATACACAATTTTTGAAAATTATACTCTTTTGATAATTAATAATATGTAACTGTATTAATCCCGGCGCCATTGTGTACTAAAAATGTACTTGACCCTTTTTTTTGAAATTAGGTTATCATTAGCATGATAAGCAAGAGAAGATGAAATGAACCAACTTTGGAATCCTATTAGTTCGCCCACTATTTTGTGCTGGATAAGTCTCTACAACTAAAAATTATTGTTTCAAAAAGTTACGTGACGGCATTATTATCTGTACTTTTTTTAATATTTTTCTTTTTACTCTTTATATGTTATTTTTATTTTGTAGTAGTTCAGTTTTAAAAATTGAACTTACTACAAGATAACGCATGTCCAATTGTCATTCTGCTTGCATGTATTATATGCGTCTTATTTTGTTTCTTAACGTTGTTGTGGCATTAATCCAACCTTGCCAAGTCTACAATCAATGGGGATCATTGATTTTTCTAGGTTGTATTCATATCAAAATCATTGTCAAACAATCCGTGCTTTCATTTGGGGCAACAATTATAGCCGAAATGACGAAGACCATGGTGTCATGTCTGATTGTATAACGCATGTCATGTATTACACATGTTTTAATTTGTTTCTCATTTGAATGTTATAGCTATCGGTTTTGTTTATCGAATTATCATCACAAATAGATATAAGTGAGTGAATTTTACATGTGTTAAATAATGTAAACTTCATGACCTTGTATCTATCTGTGATAATAATCTGGTAAAAAAAGCCGTGGCTGTGGCATTACTTTTAACAGTAATCCAACCTTGCCAACTCATTAGTCAATGAGGATCATTGAAATTTCTATTTTGTATAGCAAAAGCGTATCGTGTAATATATCATGCACCCCACACGCAAGTTGCACGCACTTATCACACACTTGTATGAAGCTTCTCATCTTCATCAAATGCGCATATATATATATATATATATATCGTGTAACATATAGCGCACGCACTTATCATGCAGTTTGCACACACAATGCGGTTCATCATTAATATCAATCCTTGATTGATCAATTTGTTTCGGATTAGCTGATCAACCACGTGTATTTAAACTACAAGGTGTGTTTGTTAAACCAAATATAACAGTGTGTATGTACTCCTACAGAAATTTTCTTGTTTTTTAAATTTCATGCATGGCCTTAATTTTGTTGCGGAAGAGGAAATGGCAGCAAACAATAAGATGATAAGATGCAAGGAGGAGGAGTTCCACATTTCAATTACTTCCCACAGCAAATTCATCAAGGTTATGATAGAGGAGGACTGATTAACAACCATCTATTATTCCTCAATGAAAGACATCAAAAGCATTACTTTGAAGAGCTGGCCCCAAAGAATACTAGCACAACAGCAACACGGTTAGCGAATTTTTCATTAGCTTTTCACTAATTATTCGTATCAGCGACGATTTATGACGACCTCATTTTTGTTGCTGAAAGAGAATTTCTATAGAGGAGTTTCAAACTTGTGGCAAATGAAATTACATTTCATGAGGAGATTAAATTCCTCTTTAAAGGTGAAAATTTCCCCCCAATTTTTTACTCAATTGGATTTAGGGAGGGAATTTTGCTAGGCCAAATAACATTGATACTTTTAGTGAAATATTTTTGCAATTTTAGGTCTCTTACAACAAAAGATATATATATATATATATGCAATGTGGTAAGAAATGATTTTTAGGCAACATGGATATAGTACAGTAAGAAGAAGTGACATCTCTTGTTATTTGGATTGCAACTTGGGCACCTTTGCAGGAAAGAGAAGCAAGAAATAAGGAATGAAAAGAAAGTGAATGAGATTTTATCATATCCAGAAGAAACAACTGTGGGATGGGGACAGACATCCAATCCTTTCATCATCTTCAATGACTTTCTCAGTAGCTGCCTTGCTCAAGTAATCTCTCTCTCTCCGACCACCACCGCCACTTTGCAAAAAAAAAAAAAAAAATGGTTCTAAGCATTTTACATTTTGTTCTTTCAGAAGAGTGATCAGCAGGAGAAAGTTTTACTAGATGGTGCTGATTACAGCAGTGAAGACCGAGGATTGCAGAATTTATTAGAGACTGCAGTAGGAGAAGCTGACAGCACAATGTATCTGTCAACTGAGTCCATATTTTCTGAGCCATCTCTGACCGATGCAACCGATGTCCCTCTTGAGCTAACCCTTGGTCGACCTTTATGCACATAACAAACGCAGTTTAGAACTTGGCATAATGGCCCAAGATCTTTATTTAGGGTTTTCTAGTTCACTAAAATATGGAAAGGATCGATACTAAAGCACCTCGGAACATATTAATTCCTAGCACTCTAATGCATTCTGCATCTTGCATTTTGTTCGCTAATTCAACATAGTGGGAAATAGGCAGCCATCCTTGCAAGTATTGTACATCCCGAGCTCAATTAGTCCTAGCATGCCACTGTTTATGTTTTGATTTTAACTATAACTATGAATTAAAATTAATACAAACCAAATAAAATACATGTATAGTTTTCGAACATAATGCTCTCTAATTTCTCCATTAATCTCAGAATGGCCTTGTCTTCTTGAACAAACCAATCGGGAATCAGACGGATCCTGCTGCTCCTCATCCTGGTTAGATCAATTTTGAATTGACACAGATTGGAGAAGTCAAACTCACTATACAATTTATGCAGTCATGAAATTTCATTAATACTAGAGCAACTTCATATAGGAGAGTAGAAAGATGAGTAAAAAGAGTGTAGAATTGCAAAAAAAAAAAAATCTAAAATTAAAAATTATTGGTGTTTAAGATGGAACCCTAAGGAAAGAAAAAACAAAAAAGAAATTGTTGCATGGCTTGTTGTAAAGTCTACCAGTATGCAAGAAGTAGGTAGATCATCAAAATGGGTGGTGGAATGTTAAATAGAGACAGGTGACTCTACATGTATTGTGAATGATGAGAGATGTGTACTCAAAACCTTCCCAACTAGCTCTTAACTTCATTATTTGTGAAAATAGCCTGTATATATTCTCTTCCTTATAAATCCCATTTCTCATCATATTCCATTTCTTACAGTAAACATGGCAACCAAGTTTCTTCTTCTGGTGCTTCTTTGTACACTTACTTGCATGTCCATTAATGCTTCAAGGCTTGTGATGGAGAAGGGTGCAGTTGATATGGAGAAGACATTCTGGCCCCACTTCCCACTCTATGGTGGTGGGATAGGTGGTGGTCTTGGGTTTAGTGGTGGTGGCTCTGGCTTGGGTGGCGGCGCTGGATGGCTTGGCAGTGGTGGCGGTGGAGGGTTGGGTGGTAGTACTGATGGGGGTAGGCTAGGTGCTGGATCAGCTTTTGGGGCTGGAACCGGAGCTGGACTTGGGTTTGGCATTGGCGGCATTGGAGGTGGTGGAGGAGGAGACGACAGTGGTGGTGTTTTTGTTGGTGGTGGATCTGGACTTCCTTGAGTATATTGTTCAAGAATTTTCTATGGTCCTCATGCTTGCAAATGTGCTTCTTTATTTGGATATGTGTATGTCTTTAACAAGTAATTCAAACTAATCTTCTGTGTCAATCATGTATGCCTTATTTTTCATGCAAGGGTACAGTGGGGTGGGGTGGCATCAAATGGATATTTACTGCTTGTTTTCAAGACAAGTGATACCAATGACACATTTAATTTTTTCGTTTTCTAACAATGGAATTGGTTTACTGAATCAGCTTAAAAATTGGGAAGGAAGAAGAAATGAAGAAGTCAATATAACACAATGCTCAAGTTGAGCCTACCCTTTTTTAGTCAAGAAAATAATCAATGCAACAATAATACCACATCATTTTGATGAATCAAAGAGCTGACAACCGGAAGCTCAGCCACAAGGAAGAGCATTCTTTGGGATAAGGATATTCATATCTCCATGAATTTGCAGGGGAGTAAACCCTGAGATATAATTGTTGACCCAAGTGCATGTAGATTGCCGCAACTTATGTTTCACTTGCCCATTTTTTTATTGCTATAAATATGATAAAATCAGAAGTCCCAAACAGGGGAAGTGGGGATAGCTCAGTTGGGTGAGCATTAGACTGAAGATCTGAAGGTCGCGTGTTCGATCCATGCTCACCGCATTTTTCTTTGTTGTTTGAAGAGGTTTTTTTTAAATGCCATTTTTGTTGTTTACGGAGTTGTTTTTGTGCTCATTCAAAGGTTGTTGTGATATATATAATATAAATGAGATAAGAGGCTCCCTGACTCTCTGCTCTCTCACTCTCTTCCTTAAATTGTTTGCTATATAGGTTAACCCCAGAATGGGGTTTGCTAAGGCTCACAATTATCATGGCTGCAATGGTTCCTCGTGAAGCACAGCACAAATTGCAGAGGAATGGACTACTATGCTACTAGAAGAGATTGGTTCCATGTAAAGTACGGGAAAATATGTTTTACAAGCACTAAAATCCAATACATATACCAAACATATAGCCAAAACAAGTGCACATGTAACAAGAGGGAGTCACAACTCACACTAGTCACTTTGCCAACACTTAAAAAACCCATTAAACACACACAAGACTGAAACACCCTATTGAGTTGCCCTGCAGGCAGCTATAGCGAACCATGCTCTTATTTTCTGCTATATATATGGCCAAAGCTTACTGCTTTTACTCGCTTTGAACCTCTAAGAGCAAGCCATAGGGATCACTTATCAAAACAGGGCGCCTGCAATATGACGGTCCCGGTATTGCCTTCTTTCCAACGATGTCGATGTCCTTCAATTTGAAGTCATGCAAGTTGCATATGAATCTGTCTAGCCGCTTTTGCAAGGGTTCATGGTTACACAACATTGGGTTCGACTCAGTATCGAATGTCCAACCACTCTCCCATGGCCTTAGCTTAGCCCAGGCATCAACCCATCCACGAGACATTGGAAACTTCCCATCCAAATCATCGTCCCAATTCATGTCACCACAGAAAATCATGTTCGGAGAATTATTAAGGTGGTTGAGGGTCTCATTTGCCTGACCTACCCGTTCCCTGCTGAACATGTCACCGTGGGCAGACCCGGGACTCTTCAAATGGCTAGTGGCAACTACTAATGGCGGTTTATTCTCACAAACCTCAACCTTGGCTATGCAAATTTCTCTACCCATTTTGGAATTTTTCAAGGGTATGAAGGTCATGGAATTCACCGGTAGTTTGCTTAACTACATGTAACAGAAAAAATTAAAACTATTAATCCCTCAATACTAGAAAAATGACTAAAGAACTTTCCTATGAACAATTTAATGTATCACCTGCATGCAGAAAGATGGCTGCCTTTTCACCATTTCATACAAAACCGAGCAACGATATGTCCTCCACCAAATGGATTTCTCAAGGATTTCACAACTCTCTGGTGTAACTTCCTGCACATGACCAGGTATCTGGCTATTAATATGATGAACACACTTAATATTAATGCTTGTGTTTAGGACTAATGAAATTGGGGATCATGGGAAGGAAACTTATGCCACCTGAAAGCAAATGATATCGGGAGAATGAAATTGAATTATGTCACCCAAAGCTTCCATCCTCTCCTTCAGGAAGTCCTTTCGAGACCAAATGTTGTAACTCAAAATCTTAAGAGTACGGGTGTCCTCTGGCACAGATGCAATTAGTCGTTAATACAAACTAATCATTATATACTAGAAATGTTGGTGCAAATTTCTATAGAAGAAGAAGATGATGAATGGTTGCTTCAAGGTACGATAAAATATAGTTTTCCTTAAGATGATATTCACCCCCACCAGTTCAATGAATCTGGTGTGTACCAGGTTAATGGCGAATCACCTCCAAGATACAATGAAACCAGAATAAACTGTAATTTAATTGTATTTTGTACAAACGAAGCCAGAACCGAATACCTTCAGATTTAAACTATAATTTAACTGTGTTTTGCATAAACGAAGCCAGAATCGAATACCTTCAGATTTTGTAAGTCTGTCAAGAATCTAGAATTTTGTTTCTACAGTAAACAAATTCTAGCAATGAATAATAAAACAAAGAGGAATTGATGCATAGGAACATCTATCACAATCACCTCTAATGGTCTAATAAGATTACCATTATATAGACACAAAGGTGTCTATTTAAAATAGGTGTATCCATTAGAATTCAAATATTCTAACCACCATTTTAAATGTGACCATCCGATCACAGCTTTACACATTAATGGTGTAAATTGCACCTCTCTAACGCTTTAACTAAAAACACCAAATTGAAAACATATATATATTTTGAAAATATTTCCAACAAGAAAGGCATCACCAATTAAGAAAACAAATTCCCAGCAACTTCAAAATTTCTCAATACGAAAGTTGTCAAAGTTTATGTTAGTTTTCAAGTAAAACATGCCCCTCAGAACCATTATATATAGCCAAACAGCTACCCTCTTGGTAGTATTGCAACTGAAATTCTATAGGAATCTGTTCTTCATATGTAGAATTAGATGTATATATGTATATTCTGCATTCAGTTAGATCATGCAATGAAATATACTAAATCAGCAGGAACCCAGATGAAATGAGAAAATTTAGATGAAAGGGAGCCAACCAGGTTCAGTATAGTAATTATAGATTGCCCGAGAAACCCCTGCTACAGCAAATGAAGCCATGGCAACCTTCAGCATGGTGCCAGTTAAGCCCCCCATGAGATCAGATTCATTAGTTTCTAGCATTGAAGACAACACAGACATAGCCTGAGAGGAAGATGGCTTGGAGTATTTTGGTGACTGCTTCTGCATAAGACGTCGTTCTGAATCAATTCCACCAATATAATCATAATCGTACTCATATTTTCCAATCTGGAAATTGTCTTCTCTTTCAAGGGAGAGAGTGGAAAATTTGCACTGAGGTGAATCCAAATCCACAGTTGCTAATTGTTTATTTTTTGAGGAAATAACTGAAGACTTGAGCCTCATCTCCTCTGCGGCTAACTCGCTAACAGCTTCTTCAACACTTCGAAGAAAGGATCTACATAGCATAGACTCTCTCAACGGCTCAAATTCATCGCGCAAAGCAATAAGAAATTGCACAAGGCGTTGTTCCTCTCGATCCTTCTTGTAACTGCTGAGCTTACTCAAGTTGAAGCTTTCCAGCTTGGCCAATTGATCCCATAAACCAACCATAACATCATGGAATTCTCGTATTTTTCTACCTCCCTGTCGGGTGCCTCTGATCTCGGCCTCCAAATGATACTTCTTGGCAAAAGTCGACTTACCATCCATAATCAAGAACAAATTCTCAAGATGAAGAACTCACTAGGAGAAAGAAGGGATGAAATATGAGCACACAGCTGAGCAAATAAAGATGGGATAGGATTTTTGAACCAGAAAATTATATGTCAAAGGATTGAACTGATTGACGACTTGTAAACGGAGACCAAGACTTGTGATCATACAAGGAAAATGAGGTCCTTTTGTAGATGAAATGACGTGTTGTTGCGGGCCAGCTTTAGTTAAAAGGTGAAATTGTACTAAACCACTGGGAATTTTTTTCTCAAAAGTTATAATTTTTAACGTGGATATCACTTCAATAGAATCATTGCTGACCAAAAAAAAAAAATAAAGTTCTAGGAAATCTGTAAGTAATGCCTTACTTCTAGAAACTGGATTTTTTCCCTCGAAGGAATCATTACCTTTACCTTAATCAGAAGAAAAGTCTAGTAAGAAACAATCAGGTAGGATCATAGTTGTTGGTAACCTCATTTGGAAAGAGGGAACTTGCTTTCGGTACTAGTATGAAACTTGTTTAAAAATTTTAAAAAATGTTCTGCAAAAGAGGGAAAAATGTTTCAGAAACTTTTGCAAAACAATTAGAGCATGCTTGGGATACTTGATAAAAACTCTTAGAAAATAAAGAGAGAACGCTTTGGAAAGTCGAAATCTTAATTTCTATACATTTTTTTTTTAAGTTCTAACTAAGTATTTATGAAATTATTCACGTAGATTTTCACTAAATTTTTCAAATGCCTCCTTTAAGTTCTATGAAAACTTCTTAATAAGTCTCGTTTTTTGCTTTCTGTTTTTCTCAACATTTTTCATTTTGGTAACTATGGGTAGGATTAGAGTGTGAATTTCCCACAGTTACACTTTAAAAATTGCAGCCATCGACAAGAAAACCCACACTGGATTTCATGGTGAGGTCTCCATTTCTTTGATTATCTTAATCTGGACAGACTTCTACATTCAATTGTCTAGTAAAATGCAATAGAACCATTATACTACACTCTTCAAATGCAACTTGGTGCTCCAGAAAGAAACACAGGAAAATAAATCCAAACTGAAATTGTATTAACATGTTTGCATTGTAGCAGCAATGGTAGGACATAGAAGATTGTTTTTCCGACATGTTGGCAGCAATCGAACAGATTCCGAGACTTTGACCAGGATTATTTGTCAGTGTAATTTCATCTATGTGACTGACAAAACAGTGGTCTTGGGACTGTAAACTTTATAACGAAGAAGAAAATGAATTTAACAGAAAAAGAGGTATGCATAAAATGCACCCAAAATGGTACTGCAATGGTCAACCGACCTTTGATGGTTGCTTGCAAGAAATCTTAGCAACAGTTGATAAACTGTTTAATCGTGGATAAAAATAGCATAGAGAACAATATTATGTGGAAATGATATATTCATATAGTTAATTTGGTTGGCATAGAGCTCCAATATAGGTGATACAAACAAGAATTACAAAAGCCATGTTTAGATTTTTGGTTGCCAATGCTTCTTCTAATGCTCATAGTAACCATCGGCCAGTTCTTTAACCAAAGCTCTTCAATATTCCATCCCCTTCCCAACTGATCATTTTCTCTTTACTGAGAGAACAGAGGAGGAAATTCATTTGTGTCATGGCAAAGAAGAATGTCACTTTGATCACCAAAGGCTCCTACGTGGATCTTGTCTACAATCCCATCTCCCCATCTCTCTCTCTCTCTCTCTCTCTCATTTCACATCCTATTTGGTGCAGGTTGTACTGGACAATGGGTTCGTCAGGCTCACAATATCAAAACCACAAGGACTTCTAACTGGCATAAAGTATGGAGGAATGGACAACCTACTAGACCTCAAGTCAAATGAATCAAGCAGAGGGTAAACTTCAAAAATGTCTAACTCAAATTTGTACAGGAAATTTCATGTTAGAATCCTAACTTCATTGACCATATGAGCTTTGCTATGGCATGTAAAAAATTGCAGCTACTCGGACATCAACTGGACCTTGCCGTGGGGCCAGGATAGATACCAATTGTATGATTTCCATCTCTACAAGAATTTTTTTGAATATTTTGTCTTGTGGCTAGCCCTAGAATCTTTAAAATAATCCCTTTTACTAAACAGGCTCAAAGGATCTGAATACAGTGTGATACATATAAGTAATGACAAGTTGGAGGTCTCTTTCAGAAGTATTTATAATCCTTGAACCGCAGGCATTAGACTACCTCTCAGCATTGACTTAAGGTCTATTCTCCGCTTACAGAAACTTCTTCATTTCAGTCAATCCAATTCTCCCCAAATTCTACTGATGCTGTCTAATATGTTTCTTGCTGTCCAGATACATTTTAAGGAGTGGTGTTTCGGGTTTTCACTGCTATGCAATATATGAGCGTCCCCCAGGCTCCCGTGCCTTTGATCTTGCCCAAAGTAGAATGGTGTTCAAGTTGAGACGAGAAAAGTAAAATGAAGAAGTTTTTAAGAGAATTTGATAACTTACTAGTCTTTTTTAATGTATATTGACACCGAAAGACTGAATTCAGCAGGTTCCATTATATGGCAATTACGTATGAAAAGCGAAGGATAATGCCAATGCCAGAGGATCTACTCCCAGATAGAAGCAAACAGCTAATTGTCCCTGAATCAGTCCTGCTCGTAAACCCCATAAATCCAGATCTCAAAGGCAAGGTGAGTTTTATTCAAAACCTTTATTAAGAACTTAATTTCGAACAAGTTATATAAAACTGACAAGGAACTTGGCTGTCTTGTATGTGGATGAATGCAGGTTGACGATAAGCATCATGAGTATTCCATGGACAACAAAGATGGTGGAGTCCATGGCTGGATAAGTTCCCATCCAGTTGTTGGATTCTGGGTCATCTTCCCCAGCCTTGAGTTTCGCAATGGTGGACCAACCAAGCAAAATCTCACTGCCCACACTGGTCCAGCTTGCCTTGCTGTAAATCTCATATTCAAACATTTTGGATGCAATTTGGATTAGACATGTCAGCTTTTGGGGGAGAAATTTGGAGTTTCAAATTTTGATTAGACTCTAGATGTAAGACGTCCAGTTTATATTCTTTCATTTTTTGGTTTAACAGATGTTTCATGGAACTCATTACATTGGGGATGATATATTAGCTCATTTTGAAGAGGGAGAGACATGGAGGAAAGTGTCCTGTCCCTTCTTCGTATACCTCAATTCAACCCCAGATGTATCGAAAGCATACAATTTATGGATACATGCGAAAAAGCAGGTATTATTAGTTCAAGGATATCTCCTATGTATATATGTTAAAACCATAAGCTGCAGGTTTGTTGTCAACTGGGGCAGTGTGAACATATATATATAGGTTTGTTTCTAGTTCTCTTATCCCGGCAAAATATGCTTATGTTGGTCTATCAGCTGCAAGAACTGAAGGGTCCTGGCAAACAGAGAGCAAGGTAAGACACTTTTTTCTCCAAACAAACTCCTCCCTCCCCCCCCCCCCCCCCCCCCAAAATTTTGTGTGAATGTAGGATTATCAGTTTTGGATACAAGCAGATTCTGATGGCAATTTTGCCATGAAGAATGTTATTCCAGGTGTCTATGGACTCAATGGCTGGGTTCCCGGGTTCATCGGTGATTACCTTGACAAGGAACTTGACACCATCTCCTCAGGTACAAGTATATTCCTCCTCTTTCATCTGCAGAAGAAACTTCGGAAAAAAAGAAAAAAGAAAAAAGGTCCTTTCGCACGAGCCTTTCACTCAGTAACATCGGCGCACTATGTAACAAATCGTATATATATACATATATATGTTCCATATGAAGAAATGTTTCCAATTACTGATTGTTGAAGTTTCTCAGGGTCACAAACACAACTTGGCAATTTGATTTATGCTCCTGTTAGAGAAGGTCCAACTGTATGGGAGATTGGCTACCCGGATCGTACAGCTATAGGCTATTATGTTCCTGATGTGAATCCAATGTATGTCAACAAGTTATTTGTTAACAGCCCTGAGAAGTAAGCAACTCTATCCTCTGTGTAACAACAAATTTCTTGTGAAACTGGGCCTTTTTTTTTCAGTTAATGTTGCTACAAACAAATACAGGTACAGACAATATGGATTGTGGGATAGATATACTGATATACACCCAGAATCTGATCAAGTCTTCACTATAGACATCAGTGATCCAAAGAAAGAGTGGTTCTTTGCTCATGTTGACAGGTTTCCCTTCTCTCTCCCCTTTTCCATTATCCCCGTGAAATTGTTAAATATACTCACATTAAACTCGAACTATGATCCGACAAAGATAATTAACCTTTACAGGAGGGGATCAGATAAGTACCTGCCATCAACATGGAAAATCAACTTCAATCTGAATTCAGTAACCAGTGGAAGATACAAGCTGAGATTAGCTACTGCATCAGCAACTCGTTCTGATCTTCAGGTAATTCAAAATCAGTTCAGTAATTCAAAGTTATTGTATTTGCATCGAGTAATTTCTTGAATACTTCGTTGTTACAGGTTCATGTCAATTACATGGACATAGAACATCTAGTGTTTCAGGTGATGAATTTAGGGACATATAACAGTGTTTGTCGACATGGAATTCATGGACTTTACAGGCTTTTTAGCATTGATGTTTCCTCGTCGTTGCTGATTAGAGGAGACAACTCCATATTTCTCACCCAGGCCAGGGGAGGAGATGCACTTTGTGGAACCCTCTTATGACTATATAAGGCTAAAAGCTCAAGTGACTTCTACCAGATTTGAGCAGTAAAACTATCAAAGCAAAGCACAAGATGTTGAGATGAATTTGATTCAACTGGCTTATGTCCGAGGTGAATAAAAGATGAAGAGTTTGTTTCCCGAGAAAAAAATGAAGTTTGGGGTTTCATAAAGGTGTTTGCTTAAAACTGGCATCTCATCTTATTTTCATAAGTCGATGCCCGCTTACTCCAGATTGCAAAACCCATCATCATGTAATGGAACTCTTAATTAAACTTTTCAGTTGTAATGATCTGTACATGCAATTTACCATACTCCAATTCTTTAGCAACATAGAAACGCAGAAAGTTCTAAATATGAATCATGTCACTAATCTCCAAACCAAACTGAAGAGAGTTTAGTTTCTCAAAACTAATCTGCCCATTTGCAAGTGACTCTGAAAGTATTAGGAACTTCAGTTCCCCTGTCTAATAAAGTAGCTGAAGGAATATGAGCAAAATCTAGATAATACATTCAGTTTGATGCTGGGGATGACAGAACAAAAAACTTGGAAAAAATCGCAGTATTCCAGTTCTCAACGAGATGCCTTAAAAGATCAATATTCGTTGAGCATATCATTGCCATAAAGAAGTTTCTGGCAGAATGTGGAAAACAATGCTACAAAAGCTCATAAACCCTTTACATCGTTCCATCTGATATCTACACAAAAATGCATATCAAGCATGATTGCGTTGGAGAGCACCAAATATAGCAATCAACCTATGCTTGTCTGCTTGGATATCATCACTTACTTTAGCTAATTGACATTACTGGGTACAGATTGTTAATAGCAACCCATAATGATCACTAGGCAAAACAGGGAGCACCAATTTCTGCATCTCCTTTTTCACTTTCTTCTCTTTGCAATAAGATAGACCTGGTATTGCCTCCATGCCAATCATGTCTATTGTTCTTATCTTGAAATTACGCAAATTGCATACAAATCGATCCAGTCTTTTTTGCAGAGTCCGATTACCTGAGAGCATCTGGTTGGACTTGGTATCATATGTCCATCCATTTTCTCCAGGCCTTAACTGCACCCAAGCATCAACCCATCCATCAACAAAAGGAAATTGACCATCCAACTTGTCGTCCCAGTTCATGTCACCACAAAAAATCACATTTGGATTTTTCTTAAGAAAGTTGAGGGCTTCCTTTGCCTGAGCTACACGTTCCTTGCTGAACATCTGATCCCATTTGGGAGGGGCTGGACAAGGACTTTCAAGGTGACTAGTGGCAACAACTAACGGCATGTCTGCCTGAATTTCAACCTCTGCGACACAAAGTTCTCTTCCCATTATGGAATTACTGAATGGTTTACAGCTGTAGGATTTTACGGGCAGTTTGCTCAACTGCAAGTTATTGGGTAAAGATGTCAGGTCTTAAATCACCATTTACCATAAAATAGTTAAAAAAAAACTCATCCAGAGGATTAAAAAAAAGAAAAAAGAAAAAAGAAAAAATCAAATGATGTATAACCATGAGAGAGAGAGCAAGAGAGGATAATTTTATCACTCAACAATGGAAGCAACTATATCAAGATTGAAACTATATTCTATGTAAGGAACATTGCCAAAAACACCATGAAAATCGGCCTTGCACATTTTTTGTGCAGTAAGTTATGGGTGAGAATGTGTAATAAATGATATTCAAGTGGAGCAAGATTGTGGGAAGTTTAAACATGGCCAAGATTTTTACAATTGACCAGCTAGATGCATACAGTTACGTGGATTTTCCTTAGTAGCTATGTAACAAACTTTGTGTACAAACCAAGAATTTAGAAACAAGCAAGTTCAATATGTAAAAAAAATTGGAAGTAAATTGCAGTGCTTTAAACAAGGCAGCTTAGGCAAGCATACAAGCTAGCATGTTCAATAAACAATTTCTAAGATGCCTTTGATATGAAGCTAATTATCGTCCTGTCAAATCTTGACCCATCATGCATGCTCCGTTGTGTATGGAATGGTTGGTGTTAGAGGAAGTACCTATGACATCCATCCAGCTGACTTAGACATCCCTCCCTCATGAAAAACAAATTACAAAATGGACCCTGCTATGGGAAAGTGATGCAAATCTCACCTGCATGCAGAAGTATGGTTTTGTTAATGCCATCTCATTTGAAACTGAGCAACGGTACACTTTCCACCAGCTGGATTGCTGAAAAATGTCATAGATATTGGGAGTAACCTCCTGCAGAGTAAAGTAGTCATAAAAACAATGAAAACCACTAAAATCCTTAGAATTTATTTTACATGGTATGGAAAATGGAAATGAGAAAAACCTGGAAACATATCAGATCTGGGGAATGCAGTTGAATAAGGTCACCCAGAGCTTTCATCCTCTTATGCATCTCCATGTCTTCTCGGAACCAGACATTATAACTCAAAATCTTCAATGTTCTCAAATCAGTTTCTGAGAAAGTAGCATCTGCACTTATCAAGAAAACTATTATTTCCTTTGCCACGTATCAATTTATCTTCAATTTCATGAAACTGTTTAATCCTAGGATACGACCATCATGCATGATCAAAAAGAGGAAAAGGCAAAAACAAAGTAACTGGTATAACTGTGAACATAAAATCCTACCGTAACACTTTGATGTCTTAATATTGAACATAATTAGTCAGAATATATATAATAAAAACTCATGAAGTGCATTTTGAACCAACTTCAATCCATAATCTGATCTGTTAAAAACTCCAATTTTGTTAAATCCTTTAAACTAGAAGCTCTTGGTATACCTTAAGAATCATTCCAAAATTAGAATAAGCCCACCACACAAACAGAAGCCTTAGATTAGACTATTGATTCTTGCCCTTCCTTTGACCCTAGAAAATCTCAAACAGATTTAACAATCCCACAAAACATGCATCATTTGCAAAGAGCAAGCTTGAAGGCACACATACTATCACCTCCAGACCACTTCCGTGCCAATTTTGCTTATAGAAGTTCTCCAGCCTTGAATCAAATACCATTTCTGTACCAAAGACACTAAATACATATGTCCTCACTCTTAAATAGTCCACTTCATGCCTGCAAAACGACACCTGTTCCATGAACTAAATCTATATTATTAAATATCTTTAGTTTTCAATTATACTCACTCCCATAGCAGGACAGCCTGGACGTAATTTTATTATCTAAACCTAAACCTTAGGTAACAATTGCACAACCAGATTATAACAGCAAGGCAATGCAGATATTTGTAGTGACTTGGTACCATTCAAGAATACAAGTAAACAAAACCATCAAATGCCACTAAACAAGGAACACAAATTGAAACAAATACAAGAATAAAATTGCACCTAGAACAACAAATATTAGAATACAATCTGTAGTGAAAAAAGTGAACTTGCGCCAATAAAACAGAAAAAGGATACAAACCCACCAAGCCCACAACCCAAAACTGCAAATACAAGGATCAAACTGCGCTAAGAGAGGCCTATTTAACTTATACAAGAACTATGAAGCAAATGGTAAAATGCCTATTTACCAATTAAACAGAAAAAGAAAACAAACCCATCAAAACCCACAAACAAGTTCATAAAATCAAAGAAAAATGCAATAGTTCGAACTCACCCGGCGAGCTCACTGCCTTATTTGCCGACTTAATGCCGCGCAATCCAGCCGATTCAACACAATCATCAGCAATCTCAATTGGGGTTTCTCGATTCTTTCTCTTGCAACGCTGCAAGGGCAAGAAAACAGACCCAACCGAAGAATCCAATTCGTCATCATCGAGGGTCGACAGCGACAGGGCCGAGAGTCTGGTGCCACAGACTTCGCAGTTAATGCTGCGATATGGGTTCAGGAAAGTACAGGCCTTGCAGGACCATTTGGGTGCAGTTGGAGCTGACGAAGAAGAAGATGGTAAAGATGATGATGATAGGCAGATCAAGCACGTTGATTTCTGTGATGGAGGGTTGATGAAAGTGCATCTTGAGCAGGTCCAAGCCATTGATTTGGAGAAGAAAGGTAGAGTTTTTCTAGGGTTCTTGGGGTGTAGAGTGCCGACAGACACTAGGGGTCTTAAAATTGTGCGCAACAATTCCATTTTTGAACCATTTTGCCGCTTTGGGTTGGGGGGTTGAGTTTTAAAATGTGTTTATATTGAATTTATTTATATTTTATATCAACTTTAATAAAATTAATTGGCAGCTTAAATATTGTAAACGTATGAAGCCAAGTTCAAGTTGATTTCAAACAAAATGTTAGCTTTAAAATATTTGTATGGTTGACTTATTTACATATTAAGAAAGGGGGTTAATTTCACTTTACATTTTTGTGATTAATGCAAAAATCATTTACACTCCTTAATTCTTCAAAAATCTACACTAGCACCCTTGTGATTTGTACTAAAGCGCAAAACGTTAACATGGTCAATAGTTTAAATTATATGCCATAAATACCTTGCATTTTTTAAAAATTTTCTCATTATTACCGTACACCACACCTACCATTTATTCATTTTTTATATTCTCTTTTTAATCTCTCTCACTAGAAAATCGCACTTAATCTCTCTCTAGTTTCCTCTTTGAAATGGACATAACATATTTTTATGGGTGTGTGGTTGATCTTTTGGGTTAGGCTGGTCTGCTTAATAAGCTAGAGGAGACCATGGAAGATATGTAGTTCTTGTTTTTTTTTTTTTTTTTAACTTTTTTTTAAAAACATTTCCATTGTTGCAATGAAGGTCAATTTCTGCTCGTACAGGTCTATAATGGCTGCTTCAAAATTCCACAAAGGATACAATAAGAAGGAAAAGAAAGAAAAAAAAAAAGCAAAAACAAAGCAACTCGGTAGAAAAAAAGTGAACAGATCTTGATTGATTGTCACGTTCGTCTCCACAATTGCCATTTTAATAACAACAAGGTCAATGGCACTATTGCCTTGTTCACTCAATTTCCTGTAGATTGGAAACATACTCACAACCTACACATCAACGCATATATATTTGTGTATATATATGGTTTAAGGAAATTACTACCAGAAACCAATTTTCTTTTTATTTGATTTTCTCTTTAAACAGATATCAAAGCTGCTACTATGTATTTATCTGATTTTCACTATTATATATATACAAGTGAGTTTGCATATAGGTGATGTGCAGCCATGAAAAACTGTCACAGAGGACAAAAAAAAATATGATAAAAATTTTGAGGGTATAAAGGGAATTTGACCTTTTAAAAAAGAGGTTAAACTGCACTTATTGTTACTTTACACAAAAAAGTAAACAGTTTTATTTTACCTTGAGAAAAATTATGAGAGATGTAAGTGTAGGTTTTTAAAGTGCAAGGGGTGGATGTGATTTTTATCTCAAGTACAAAGGGGTAAAATGAAACTAATCCCAAATAATTTTTTAACAGCTTGTTTTACAACTTTATATTAAGACTTATCTCACTACTTCTATAAGCATTTTTGGTGTTCTGAGAAAATGAAAAACAAAATCTCAACTACTATGCATGCTTAGTGTTTTAACTTTACTCAGTTGGTCTCAAGCATGGATAAAGGTTGGAAGTTGAAATACATAGTTGATAGCCAGCATAAATATTCGTTGATCACTCATGCAAGAAACCGATTTCCAAGAGGTTGGCCTGGTGGTCAAGGTTTAGAATTTGGGGGTCTGCTCTTTCTAAAATCTCAAATTCAAAATATCTTAAATGATATCAACTCTTTGAAGTCATTCTTAAGATCTTTGGCCTATTCAAGAGTAGTCAAGGTGAGCATAAACTGGTTCGGACACCCAATTAGGATAGAAAGACCCTCATGCAAGAAAAATAACATCTTTGATGAAGAAAAATATTTATTTGTTTGTTTTTTTTATGCATTTGTTGATTATAGACTGTAATTTCCTTATTAATTTACGAAACTACCAAACCATTGAAAAGTGCAAATCATTAGTCAGGTAAGCATTGTTGTGGGTCATCTTATGCAACCAAAATTGGGTATTTTTAGTAGAGATATCTAGAATAACTTTATTTAGAAGCATCCGAGGATGCCACAGATAGTTAAACTGTGTCTGGGTAACACTTCTCATCTTTGATACCTTATGCAAACAACACACTCTTGCAAAATCAAATCCTCATTGACCTAATATTTGATGGGTCCTCCTACTTTAATTAACTGGAAAGGCTGATTATAGGATCATTAAACCCACCTCTCTCTCTCTCTCTCTCTCTCTCTCCAAAGGCAATCAAGATTAAACTTCTAAAATATGAATGCCTTTATTGTTGGATCCATTCCCCAAGCCCCCACAGCTAAACCTACAGAGAGAAAAAAAAAAAAAAATGCATATAAACATCCAAACATCTGAAAGCAAAAGTTCAATTCTACATCCTTGAATCTCCCTACTCTTCAAAAGAAAGAAAGTAAATAAATCAAGGCAAATTCTAACATGCGCCCTAAGGGCACATGTTAAGAAGAGAGTTAATGTATTAGTTTTTTTTTTTTGAAAATTGAAGTATTAACTCTTTAGCTTTAATATTTTTTTTTAAAAAAATATAATTAATAAGGCTGTTGGTATCTTCTTGACATTTATATTGTCTTATGTATTTTAAATTCCATATATACCCCTATTAAGTTTACATATCTTTCTAATTCTTTTAATTACAAATAATATATCAATTTTTTAATAAAAGAAATTGATACTAATGCATATTACAGTTGGGCTACAAATACTTGGGGAATCAAAAAGACAAAAAATAAATTGATATAGTAAAATAAAGGGTAAATTACACTGACCTCCTCTTAACATTTGTGAAAATATAGGGAGTTCTCCGCAACATTTTAAATTTACACTGACCTCTCTTACTTTGTTAATTTCATTAACAAATTACCCCCTCCATTAATTGACCAACAGTTGACCAAATGACAAAAGCTGACAAAAGCTTAATAATATTTTTTAATGACAATTTTGCCCTTATTCAAGTTAAAAACTCAATAAAATGATAATAATAATATTCTTTTGACATTTTCTCTCTATCGTTCTCTGTCTACTGTAACAGAGGAATTCACCACCATCTAACTTCCTCATTACCCAACCCATCAACCATCATCCACCAGTGCTTCCCACTTTTACCAACTAATCATCTAATTTTCACAGAGCAATGGAATCTAACACAACACCATGAACACCGGTGTTTTTTTTCCGACCACCACCACCATCGGTGTTTTCCTTGACCACGACCATCAATACCATTTGAACACCCAAACGTTTTCCACCGGTTTTTCAAATCAAACCCACGACCAAATGAATGTGAGAGAGAGAGAAAGAGAGGTTCAATCACCATCACCACTGAACCCAGATGTTCTGCCACCCGCAACCCCCGTCAATTGAACTACCATCGTCTCCTTTCTAAACCCACCACTATTAGCACCAAAGGTCTAATCAAGCATCCAGCAAGGAGAGCCAAGCAACAAGCGGGATCAACAGGGTATTAGGGCAAAGAGCTCGTTCGGCGGTGGTTCAACGTCAAAGGTTGCAATTGGCGATGGATTGGGTGTCTCTTCCTCTTCTTTCTAGAGATGAAGTAGGTCTCTTCTTCTTCTTCTTCTTCTTCTTCTCTCTCTCTCTCTCTCTCTCTCTCTCTCTCTCTCTCTCTTTTCTTTTTACTTAGAATTGAAATTGATTTTGGTAATGGGTGGGAGTGGTTGGTGGTTGAGGGAGGCAATAATAGGCGAATAAGGGTTGGGCAGTGACGGCTGGCTATGGAGTTAAGGTTACATTGGGGAAGATGGAAGAGAAGAAGAAAAGGCAAAAAAGAAGAGAGAGAAAATAAAAAAACATTATAATGTCTTTTTTGTTATTATTTAAAAATAATAATCTTATACGACAAAAATATTTAAATGCAAAGGTAATTAGGCAATTTTGCACTCCCGTTAATGGTCCATCCTACTAATTATTCTGATAGGAGAGGTCAGTGTAATTTTGAAATATTGTGAGGGGTCTTGTATTTTCGCAAATGTTCAAGGGAGGTCAGTGTAATTTACTCAAAAATAAATGGATAAAAATAAAAATTCAAAGACGTGTGTAAAATATATGTACATGTGTGTGTAAAAATATATTTTTTAGGATAACGACTAAAAGAGTAGTATATAACTATATAAGTTTAAATCTGTTATTAAGTTTGTCATACAAAGCTTAGTTTTAAAATGTTTTATTCATTAATGTTAATAATTCTCAATGGTAGTTTTGACAAATTCTAAAAGATTTGAAATTCAAACTCTTCATTAATTCAGTAGTTGTATTAGAAAAGGAGTGCATTATGTTATATTTTATCTCCTTTACAATTCTTAAATGAATGTCTTTCTTGTAATTTGTATTTTGTATGAAATCCATTGCATTAATTAATCATTAACATGTGCCCTTAAGGCAGATGTTAGTAGGACCCATTTATGAAATATCCATTAATCCTAGAGCAACTTCATAGGAGAGTACAAAAATGGTAAAAAGATATGTAAAATTGCACCCAAAAAAAAAAAAAAATTGTGCATGGCTTGTTGTAAAATCTATCAATATGCAAGAAGTAGGTAGATCATCAGAATGGGGTGGTGGAATATTGAATAGAGACAGGTGACTACATGGGCCAGGCTACTTGACTGAGGCGGGGTCATGTTGTTGGTCAGATGGTTGAGCAATTCTTGCTCATTGAGGAGATACTGAACCTTCCTCTGCCAGATATCATAGTTCTTTCCATCAAGTTTCTCTCCCTTATTAAGGTTAGCAATTATGTTCTTTGAGGTTCTTGCACTACATACATTGCGTGAGAAATTAATTAGGCACAAATCTATAATATTTTATCTTAAATTCAACTAGACCACAAAATTCTTTCCTACATCAAAAGATAAAAAATTTCACATTTTTAGATACTAGTAATCATCTCCCATGATATAAGTTAGAATTAAATGTCCAATCAATTTAGAATAAAATATGGGGAACTATTCCCTCTTTCTCCAATGTCAATTTATAAGCATACAATAAAAATTATGCCCAAGTCAGGACTCCGTTGGCAATTTGGTGCATCATGCCAAAATAATTCAATATTTATAAATTTAGTGCAAAAAACACATCCCCTTACAAGGCTTCTCAAAAATAATTAAAAAATTACATCCCTTGTTTTTTTTTTTTTTACAAATGAGAAAAACCTACTACATCAAATCTAATAAACAATTGAGCAAATAGGGGTGCCGCACCTCTTTTGTATCCAATGAATTATTTTGTAACAACAATAAATAAATAATATACATTCATCACATGAGCACCTCCAAACGCCAATATCACCTCCATTCTATTCCATACATAACATACATTGGTCACTTAAATGAAAGGTAACCACACTCACCACCTATGAGAATGGGTCTATGGTCCAAAAGTAATCTTAAGGTGTCAAAACATAGTATGCCCATATGGCACGCAAAATATCACATCATTATACAGTAGATAATTAAATAAATATGATCAGAAATAATTTAAATGCTACTACTGCAATAAATGTAGTGTAATGACCCTAGGAAAAAATTTATAACCATTAGATTATTTTAAAACTGATGCAGCGGATATTAAGAGAATAAGAAAATAAACTCTAATCCGTTGATTCACCACGAATACCGGATTCAGAGTCGTCCTGCAACCTATTGATTCACCACGAATGCTAGGTTCTAGGGCATCAAACACTCGTTGATTTTCGTAGAAAATACCGAATGGTTGGAAAAGTGCAAAATCGCACACAAGTTTATTATTCATCCAAAGCTACTGAAAATGTCTTAAACAAGAACATAAATAGGCGGCACAAAATCCTAGGCCCGGGACAAAACTAGGTTAAAAGGAAAACTGACAAAAAAGCCCAAAAAATAAGCCCAAAACACAAAATAGGCTCAAAACCGTATTTAGAAGCATTTTTTCACAATTTCCTAGGCTCAAAACTGTCGATACCTTTTCAACAACATATTATAATGGCGAAACGGAGTTATGAGTCAAAAGTTATGGTCGATTGAAGTTTACTGACTATCGGCCCGGGTATATCGCCGTCGCCGCGTTTCCAAATAATCTTCGGCTATGCGATCCGCATCAAAAACTCATTTAAAATAATTTTATTAAAAATAATTATTATTTATTTTTCGAGAAAATAATATAATATTTTTAAAGGGTAGTTACGTCAAACAAAATACACAGTTGTGACGTACATGTTAAAACGAGTCCATATGAAAAAATAGCATTGAAAACAAAGGTTGGTGGACCCTATTCGTGTTAAATGCTCCACCTATGCGCATTGTAACTCTTAAATCTTAAGACTCTTTTAAGGGCCAAGTGACCCAAGTGTTCACCTAAGCCATAAGGCCCAGCTCCCAACTTGGAGAGGGCAAACCAGCAAGCGCAACTCACAAACCCTGCCAGAATAGGTTAAACCTTTGTTCAACCACCTTAATGCTCGCATGCAACACATGATATATATATTACCCATTTACACATTCATACATATAGACCATTGTTAGGTCAAGCGCCTTCGACTCCCTTAATGCCCCCACTAAACTTGGGTCACAAGCTCACATTACAAAGCTTCAGTTGTTTTTTTTTTTTCAAAAAGCTCTAAGACATAGAACATATCTATATAAATTTTGGAGTTTGAAAACTGATTTTCTGATCTAAAAATAGGGCCAAAGTTTCAAATTTATCACAAGTTTTCGAAAACTTTAAATCGAGATTTCTCTCAAACCGTGTAACGAAAAAATACAAAATTTTAAGAGTGAGTTCCTGACACTACAAGGAATATTTTGATATAATTTTCGACACTTTAAACTCAATATACAAAAACAAAAAAAAAACACCATTAACACCCAAAATATAAATATTCGTGGCATATTATAGGCGAAAGACAAGCATAATAAAGTTCTGATATCAATGTAGGAAAATATAGATAGAATATATGGAATATCTTATGCGGATAACAATACGATGTGCGGATCATCTTGCTTGCTGTATGAGTCATTCGCGCAACACGTGCAATATACCACAAATTAATCCAATATCTCCTTTGTGTCTTTCTCGTCATATAGTAAAGGGCTACTAGAGTCCAATACGAATAACACACGTTCCAAATCCTAAGACACTAAGATGATAACCCTAGAGAGAACTAGAGAGAGAAAGTAATCTAGAGAAAGAGTCTGTATCTGATAATACGTAAGTTCACCTCCTAATACAATCTGTGTATAACAAATATACATCAAGATAAAGATAAGATCCACTTATCTTTATCTTCTAAGAGTTTAAATCTAATAAGAATAATTCATTATCGCCTTATCAATAAAAGGTAAAATATATACTGAATATATATTCATGTGCCCATGTAGACATACTGTGGCCCATGCAACACTTTTTAACGTGGATATCACTTCAATGGAATCATTGCTGACCCAAAAAAAAAAAGTTCTAGGAAATTTGTACGTAATGCCTTTTAGAAACTAGTTTTTTTTCCCTCGAAGGAATCATTACCTTTACCTTATTTAGAAGAAAAGTCTAGTATAAAACATCTCGTAGGAAACAATTAGGTGGGATCATAGTTGCTGGTAACCTCATTTCAAAGGAAGAAACTTGCTTTCGATGAGAGAACGAAACTCATTTGAAAATTTTAGAAAAACATTCTGAAAATGAATGGAAAATGTTTCAGAAACTCTTGCAAAACAATTAGGATATGCTTGGGATACTTGATAGAAACTCCTAAAAAACAAAAGAGAAACACTTTGAAAACTTGAAATCTTAGTTTTTATACCTTTTTTTTTTCTTTTAAGTTCTAACTAAGTATTTATGGAATTATTCATAGAGGTTTCCATTTCTGTCATGCGAAAGAACAGAGGAGGAAATCCATTTCTGTCATGCGAAAGAAGAATGTCACTTTGATCACCAAGGCCTCCTATGTGGGTCTTGTCTACAATCCCATCTCCCATCTCTCTCTCTCTCTCATTTCACATCCTATTTGGTGCAGGTTATACTGGATAATGGGTTCGTCAAGCTCACAATATCAAAACCACAAGGACTTCTAACTGGCATAAATTATGGAGGAATGGGCAACCTTCTAGACCTCAAGTCAAATGAATCAAGTAGAGGGTAAACTTAAAAAATGTCTAACTCAAATTTGTACAAGAGATTTCATGTTAGAATCCTAACTTCATTGACCATATGAGCTTTGCTATGGCATGTAAAACATTGCAGCTACTGAGACATCAACTGGAGCTTGCCGGGGGGCCAGGATAGATATCAATTGTATGATTTCCATTCTCTACAAGAATTTTTTTAAATATTTTCTCTTGTGGCTTGCCCTAGAATCTTTAAAATACTCCCTTTTACTAAACAGGATCAAAGGATCCGAATACAGTGTGATACATATAAGTAATGACAAGTTGGAAATTTCTCAGAAGTACTTATAATCCTTCAACCACTGGCATTAGACTACCTCTCAGCATTGACTTAAGGTCTATTCTCTACTTACAGAAACTTCTTCATTTCAGTCAATCCAATTCTCCCCAAATTCTACTAATGCTGTCTAATATGTTTCTTGTTGTCCTGATACATTTTAAGGAGTGGTGTTTCGGGTTTTCACTGCTATGCAATATATGAGCATCCTCCAGGTTCCCGTGCCTTTGATCTTGCCCAAACAAGAATGCTGTTCAAGTTGAGACGAGAAAAGTAAAATGAAGAAGTTTTTAAGAGAATTTGATAACTTAATAGTCTTTTCAAATGTATATTGACACCAAAGGACTGAATTAAGCAGGTTCCATTTATATGGAAATTACGGATGAAAAGCAAAGGATAATGCCAATGCCAGAGGATCTACTCCCGAATAGAGGCAAACAGCTAATTGTTCCTCATTCAGTCCTGCTCGTAAATCCCATAAATCCAGATCTCAAAGGCGAGGTGAGTTTTATTCAAAACCTTTATTAAGAACTTAATTTCGAACAAATTAAATAAAATTGACAAAGAACTTGGCTGTCTTGTATGTCTGTGAATGCAGGTTGAAGATAAGTATCAGTATTCCATGGACAACAAAGATGGTGGAGTCCATGGCTGGTGTTAATGAACATAATTGTCAACATAAATTAGGCTTGTTAGGTGTAATCTAGTCCATTGTCAAAGGTTAGGTTTATTAGGTGATTTGTTAGGCATGTTGCTATCTCTTCTTACTCTTCACTGTAAAACATCTCATCTTGTACAAGTAAGTATCTTAAGATCTCTTTACTGAAATGCAAAAATCTCATCTTGTACAAAAGAGTATAGAGGAAGTATCAAGACTAAGCAAGCTACGGGGAGCTTAAAAGAAAAGGATACTAGCTAGCCTCAACTCTAAGGAAGAATGGGAGAAGATTGGCAAGGAGCCAACTATAGGAAGGGGAGGGAAAGGAAAACTAGAAGAATGCTGTCAGAAAATGGACTCCTTTACACCTTGAATGCAATACAGGAAATCATGAAGAGAGAACATTGCACTTCGCATGGCTGCTTTTACCCAGAAAGCTGAGAGGACTTTGATGCTGTCAACAACCTCAGACCAGACATGAGTAATATGATTGAATATTAGATCATTTCTTGCTAACCAAATCTTCCAAATGATAGCCATGAACAGGGCCTGCCATATTGATTTCTTTATGTTCTTGAAATTGAAGCCAAGCCACCAAATCAGATGAAGCTTTAGGTTCTTTGGACATACCCAATGAAGTCTCCACCAATGAAAGAGAGAGGACCAAACTCGCTATGTAAAGCTGTAAGAAAGGAGGAGGTGATTTGCATTTTCAGGTCCAATATAGAAAAAAGGGCAGAGAGAGTCAGTTCCTTGTTGAAAGCAATGTCGTTTGAGAAGCAGCTCCTTAGTCTTAATTTTGCTTTTCATTTTCCTCTTGTTTTCTTCACAAAGCCAAATGAAGAAGGGAAAATAGTTTTTCTTTATTTTCTCTTTCCTTCCCTTTTCTTTCCCTTCTCTTCCCTTCCCTCCCCCAATTTCTGAACAGGCTGTAAGTTATGGGTGTGGGTGGGGGCATAGTTATCAGGAAATTCTCACAGGGAGAAAAAACTCAATTTTAGAATGAAGACAAACCTCTCATGAAATTTTAAGAGAAATTTTGAAGAGGACTTTTTGAGAAGTTTTAGAAACTCCATCATAATTCAAATAATCTTGTCAGAAACTCTTAAAAATGGTAACGAAACTTCCTAGAAATGAACTTATCATAATTACTAATATTTTTCATGCTCTCAAACCATATTTTTTAAAAAAATAAATATATAATTCCAATAAGTTTCTATAGACATTGTGTTTGTATAGCATTAGTATTTTAATTGATCATGAAAGTATCCTAATACTTTGCACTTTATTTTTAAGGATCTTAATAAGTTCTCTTATAAATACCTTATTTAGTTTTATATCACCTAACATTTTCTGTTTCCCATAGTATTTTATGTCTCATGTTTCTGTGTTTCCCGTAACCAGAGATTGCCTTGAATTTCTTAATTGCTGCTCATTTGGGAATTGAAATTAATTCCAGTGATATTGTTCTTGCTCCTAAAGTTAAAGATAGTACAAAAGTTTAAGATTTTTAGGTCAATTTTCCTATGAAATGTATTCTGCAAGATCATTGCAAAGTTTGTGACAAATACGACTAACATCTCACCATATTTAAATGTCGATAAAGTTTTTTCTTTTTTTCTCGTATCTAATTTCAAATTATTTGGTGTTTCATTTTGTTAGACAAATGTATGATGGAATAACTCATGCTCACTGCATAAGGCTGTCACTACTGCGAGGATCATGGAGAGCCTAATTCGCGCAACCTTAGCCTGTGTGCGAAGAGACTACTATCGCGTATCGAACAACCATTGGTTATACATTGTTGATACTGTTATTTTCTCTAACAATTTCTTTTCCTTTGCCCTTTATCCTCATGTAACAAATAATGTTTTTCATGTCGTTGATGAGAGGTTTATACGGAAGAAAAACTGGTTTTCTTATACTTTTCCCTTATGATCAGCAGCCAAAAGAAATGTGTTCCAGAACAATTGTTTACCTGAACAACTATGCAAGTTCTTTGTCTTAGTCCATCACCATCTTACTACATGGTAAGAGCATACTATATTTTGTTAGTTATAAGTCACTGACTGTTTTCGGTTTCATCAGTCTTCTGCATACGATCAGATGCTTTTGTTCTTATTCATGTTGTGATTGAAAACATTAAATAACTAGATGAATACTCGAAGAAATAGCTATTTCGTCCTCTTTTCCGCTTATCCACTTGCATGTTAATTATCTTAATTTTGTTCAACAAAATTACTTATCGTACAGCCATTTTGTGCAATGTCTTGACCAAATATCGGTTAAACTTTGAACATTTCCATTTTGTTATCACCATAAAACCTCATCACCAACATGTTTCCTTTTTCTCTTATTGATTGGCATTACCCAATTAATCTCAACATAAAACATATTTTCCTATTCCAAATAGCTACTCCAATACCATATCTCTATCAAATGATGCATTGATACTCCTTGAAGGGTTTAGGCCTCTCAAAAACAAAACAGCTAGTGTATCTTTTGGCCAGTAAGAGGAGGAAGAAGAACGTACAATTGGGTTAAATCATAATTAAGCATGTATTTACATTTACAAACCAGACTAGCAATTAATGAAGAACACAATAAGTGATTCAACTTCTTTTTTTTTATTTATTATTTTGGTTATAATTCTACTCTGCAATAGACAAAGACATGCCATATTCAATAGCCTCTTTCCTTTGCCTCTGTTTAAGACCATCTTCAAACATGGCACGGAAGGGCTTTGAGCAAGCGTTGTTACACTCTCTCCTGCACTCGCTCTATGTGAATTTCCTAATTTGCATGCAATGGAAGTGGCATTGTGACATGCAAGTTGCATTCGCTTTGCTCTCTTGAGCTTGCACCATCACCATCATCATGCACGTAACTGCTACGATCACTATAGCCTCATTGCTAGCCATGTTTGTATGTAACAAACGAAGATTATTAACAAGCCTTCTTCGTATGTAGTTAGCTTTGGATGCAGGATGCTATACTTAGGTCAAGGATTCAAAGGACTGGTATAGAAGAAGATGATGGTTGATTGTAATATCGAATGAAGAGAATGGAACATTGGAGACGTAATTTATAGGTGTAGACATTGTCGATAGGTATTCCATTACGCCTTAAAATTGAGAAGTGGGGATGCTCTTAACGTAGGATTATAGTTGTTAAACTGCTTTTTAGACAATAGACTGCGTTCTTTGTTAACTAAAAATGGCTGGTTGCAGTGAATAAACCAAAAGTAGATATAAGAGCATAACTATAAATAAGAAGTGTGTGTGTCAATTTTAGTAATTGACAGTGTTTTTACGCTCTTTAACAATGGGATATAGCAAGGCCGATTTGCTTAAAAGGGATGTATATGGAACTATTGTAATCAAACACTTGTCTAATTAACAATGGTCGTTGATGGCTGTTTTTACAAAACTTTCAATTTTCTTGCCTTAATTTGTGCGTTGTTACAGTTTTATGCGAGTGAGATAGACTGGATTAGGTTGGAAAGTAGGAAGTTTTACCATTTTGCTTTGAAAAAACATCACAAGGATGGCACATGCACTCTTTCCATTTGTTTCTGAGACGAATTGGACCGATTGCACAAGTTTTTTTAAATTGAAGATCAAATTTGTTGCAATTGAAATAATAGGGATCAAAATGAAACCAATGTGAAACTACAGAGACGATTATTGTAAATTGATATTTAATACGAGATAGAAATGGTAGTTTTATCATTTTGCCTTGTCACACGGAATGCTTGTGCACTTTTTCCGTTTGTTTTTTAGACGGCTTTCCTAAATTAGACCGACTGCATAGGTATTTTTAAATTGAAAAGCAAATTTGTTGCAATTGAAATAATAGGAACCAAAATAAAATCAAGGTGAAACTAGAAGGACCATTACTATAATTTGCCCTTAAAAAAATGGAGCGGTGGCATATTTGGCTATGATGTGTGTAATCCTGAAGAACATGAACACATGACCTTAACATTTGAGAAGCTAAACCGAACAGCCACAAAGGTATTGGGGATCCAACACATACTTAAGGAACTCTATTCTTCATAAAACTGGTTTGAGTCAAGCCTATTGATGCCCAAGCTAAAATCAGAATGTGGAAATATAACCAGGTTTTGAAAGCTTCCCTCCCTAGCCTAGCTTAATCCCTAATGGCCTAAATTTTAGGCTGAAGAAGGCATAAATCTGGTCTTAAAAGTGCCACTTGAAGGTTTTCTTTTGCAAGTATTTGATAAATTCCAAAATCATTAATAATGTAAAATAGCCTGCACCAAAGCTGAACCATTAGCCCCCTTGGAAAACGGCCTGGACAAATTTGATTTTTTGTCTATTTTTCATAACGAATACTTTTTAAATATAAACATTTAACCATGTCTCGTGTGGATACTATATTTTCATAATGCTTTTATTCCTTGTATTTAATTTGAAATTAATGTTATATTTAATTACTCTTGCCCAGTACATAAGGCTACAGCTATTACAAGATCTGAGGAGAGTTAGATATACACAGTTTTACTTCTGTGTGCGGTGAGACTATTTTTGTGTTTCGTATAACCCTTTGTTGTAAATTGACGAGGCTTTCAAGTATTATTTTGCATATTCATAAGGATACCATGAATGTTTTAAAGGATTCCTGCAAGAATATTGAGTTAAACCTCTTTAGAGATAGGGGAAACATTTGCACCAGGTTGCTAAAATGATCATCATTCATGAATGCTAATTTCTCCAACAAATTCTTTTCCTTTGCCTTTCATCCTGATGTCACAAGTAATGTTTTCATGTCGTGATGAGAGCTTTTATACAGAAAAAATGGTCTTCTTATTATCCCTCACGATCAGCCTCCAAAAGAATTGTTTACCTGAACAACTATGTAAGTTCTCTCTCTTAATCCATCACCATCTTATTACATCAACCACCGACCACAACTCTAGATGCATGATAAAAGCATACTAGATTTTTTTAGTTATAAAATCACCATTCAACTTCATTGAATTTTGTTTTAACATAGCTGGGGTTATTAACTGGACATAAAAATAAAAGTCATTGTTCTCGGCAGTATCCTTCTTGTGCATATGACTATTTTCTTTTATTGCTTTTCTGTTGTTATGTTGTCGTTGAAAAGATTAAATAAAAATTCCGATGGAATAAAAAAAAAAGAAAAGATTAAATAAAATGATGAAAATAAATAAATTTCACAAAATTTCTTCTCTTCCTAGCATGCATGGATTGAAAGATATGTTCATCCTAAAATTGCTGGAAAAACAAAATTGCCTGTAACCCTACTTTTGACATTCAATCATGCTTAATTTCAATTAAAAGAATTGAAGGTCAAATTTACTTATCCAAACATTAGCCTCAAATTTCACATAATTCCAGTGAATGCAGATAATTCTATGTGGTTCTGCATATCTCTACACAAGGTGGGGGACCTAGTATAGATTTGAACATTAAAATGTATTTTCTTGTTCCAAATAGCTACACCAATACCATGAAATTTCAAAGAAACTCTCTCCATCCAATGATGCACTGATAAGCCTTGAAAGGTTTTGGCATCTCAAAAACAACCTAGCGATTGCCTTTTGGCCAAAGAATGACAACTAATATAAACTTCTATTCATATTTAGAAATCCGTTCTCCAATTAATTAAGAACAAGAATAGTTAACGTATACCAATTTAAGTCTTTTACGTGGTTCTACTGAAAAAGAGATAGAGACATGCCATATTCAATGGCCTCTTTTCTTTGCTTCTGTTGAACACCATCTTTAGACACGCCACGAGAGGGCTTTTTCATGCAAGCTTTGGTGCACTCCCTTTTGCATTCGCTCCATGTGAAGATCCTAATCTGCATGCATTGGAAGTAGCATACCGACATGCAATTTGCGTTCACTCTGCCTTCTTGAGCTTGCACCGAAACCATCAACATGCACAACATTGCTACCACCATTGTTGTCTTGTTGCTAGCCATTTTGGTGTGTATATAGAAGAACACAATAAACTGTTTCCCTTCCTTGAGCCTTGTTTTCTTGGGATGCTGAGAGCGAAAGAAGAGAGAATAATGAAATATGGATATTGGACTGCAATCAATGTAGTGATTCGGAAATTGGACATATAATTTATAGGAGACTTGTTTAAATTGAGAGGTTGGAATGCTCTTAATATAGGATTAGGTTTGTTAATTACAACTGTTTCAACTGTGAAAACTCTTTTCTGTGTTACCAAGAAATGGCGAGTAGTGCTGGATGAACCGAAAATAGATATAAATATAAGCAAAAAACAAAGAAATTTAGTCCTATTATTAACCATTCATGATGTATAATGCTGTTGATCGATGTGCAATGCAAAGGCAGATTGTTCAAAATGGGTTGGACACAATTAATTATGGCTGTTAAAATTGCTGTCTAGATAATGAGATATGTTTTGATAACAAGGTCACATGCAAAAAAATTTCCAAGAGTGGCCATATGTATTGTTGAATTAACAAAACATAGATCACAAAGACAAGAAGTGAGATCACAAAAATCAGAATCACAAGAAGTGTTATCGTAACCCTTGCGCATATTGTGGGATCTATACATGTAAGAGAAAAGACTGGGGACTTGACATTTTTTGTTTTTGAGTTAGGTTCGGATAAAAACTAATAGATTGGACCTGACTCAATGTCACTAGATTAAGAAAAGACAACTCAGCATGACAATTCATAGAAAATTCTTGTTAAAAGCTTTTTACCAATTTGCCTTTTCGTTTTGTTATGTGTATTCCTTGACTCAAATTATAATTTGGATTTCCGTCTATCATTCTCCATAAGCATCTGTCCAACTCACAAAAAAACCCATAGGAGAGGGCATTTCTAGACCAACCCAGAACCAATATATTAACTGTCAATTACCCAAAAGGAATGCATTCCTCTGTATATACCAGCCAAAGTCAACAAATGGTAGCTGGCTCACCAGTCCCAAAGCTACCAAAGAAAGAAATGACCATCTCATTGTTTGCCTTATCCTCTATATAAAGACTCCTCTCCCACAAATTCTATGCATTAGAACACTCCATTTCTTGTTTAAACATCTTGTTAGAATTCATATCTCTGCATTATTGCTTAAACATGGCTGGAAATAAGGTCCTGGTGATGGCTTTCTTGTTATGTTCTCTGGTGGTGTCTGCACAAGCTGAAGAGGGCAATGCAATGCTGAATTGCACGTCAGAATGCTACTACGAATGCCAGCAAATGAGGCTATTCACTTGGAGCGAATGCAAGGATGAGTGCGCCTTTGTTTGTGGAATTGCTCCAACCGGCATGGCAGAAGATGGTGTTAACCAAAATTAAAGCTGAGATATATCAATATAAGGCTGCATACATCTTACCTTCTCTGACTCTGCAATGGCGAGAGCCTCTTGCATTGTTTGCCCTTTATCATTAACTTGTATTATGTTCGTGTTTATTAACCTAGAGTTGTTAATACTTAAAGATGCTTATTTTGTTGAAAATGGGCAAGTGCAGACTCTTGAGGCACAATTGAGGCACTTATGACCTTATTTACATTTTGTTTTGGTTTAGGAAATTAGAATTGGTTTCCAAAATTCCCAATTCAATGTTGGGGACTTTGACTTCCAAATGTGGAATTTGAATTTGATTGTCTGGTGGAGTCAATTGAATTCCAATGCTTTTCTAAAATGGTATTGTTGACAAGTTAATTCTGGGAGTGGCCATGGAAATTTATCATGAACATGAATCCTTCAAACTTGTCTAAATAGCTCATGTTTGAAGAGAAGACAGAATTTCAATTCATGACCAGCCAAAATTGTCTGACCATTCTCTCAGATCAACATGTGATTTTAGGTCTGTTATGTGCTCCTTGATTGATGCAAACACAACAAAAACATGGAAAATTGAGACAACAATGGACTCCAATTAGTAAATCAAGGGGATCCAAAACTTGAGAAATTAGACAAATATCACAAGCTTTGACACCTATGGGAGGATTGTGAGGAACAATGCATAAGCTTTCAGAGAACCTAAATTTGGTCTGTGGTGACAAGATTCCCAATATGAGCTGGAAATGTCATTTTCTACCTCAAGATGCCAGTCAATATAGAGTTCCATTGGCTTTCAAGTTCATCACAATAGATAAGGATTTATCCATAACATTGTTAGCTGGAGCACCACCAGTCCCATAATGGTGTTTGGTTATGGTTTCTGTTCCTATTTTCTAGTTTCGGTTTTTAAATAACGTGGAGATCGCATTTGATAAATTAACTAGTTTTGAAAAATGATCTCAAGATATTTCTAAAAGCACCCTAGTTTTAGGAGCCAAAAATAGTTATTTTTTGAGGTCTCAAAATTATTCTAATATGAAATGAAAGCAACACAAAAATGATGGTATTTTTTAAGTCCTCTTGTTTTCATTCTGAAAACATAAAAAAAAAAATTTAAAATAAAAATTTTGAAACCATTAATGAACAATGCTAGTTGCTAAAAAAGGAGTCCAACAATATATATCAAGTTTTTCATTGCTTTTTCACATGTGTAACACACTGAGATGTAAATATTATGATAGAAAAAGAAACATAATGCAAATAAGAAAATAACTATGAAAGGAGAGACAAATCCAAAACTTCCTCCAACTTGAGCTACCATGTTAGAGCAACAGAGTCCTAAAAGGTTAAACTAAAAACAAAATTAGATTAACAATGCCTATCAAACTCTTTCTTTATTATGGAAGAGCTAATGAACTTTTCCACTCCTCATGAATGATAGTACCTTCTCCTTCCTACCCTCAAAAATGGATGGATTGATAGAAAGTCAACACCATCATTCACGGAGAAAATGAAGAATATAACTAATAAGCAACTGTGTGAACGTATACATATTAATGTAATGAAACGAACAGTAGTACTTGGATGTGGGAATGGACAGCCATGCATTGATTCGCAAGTACCGTTTGTTAAAGGTGATTATGTTTCATTTATACATATTCAGGTTTAGGTCAAAGTTCAAAAAAAGACAACCAATTTTGAAGGAGACAGCTCTGTAACCTCTGATTCCACGGTTAATGTTATGCGTGCTTGGTACATACTAGGTAGTAGGTAGGAATTAGGAGCGTTCACATTGGTTCGGATTAGATTTAAGAGTCACCTGACACCCGAGCTGAGCAGATTGGGTTAAAAAATTTTAAAATTAATTTTGACTTAATAAGTAATCGGGTTGGTATCAAATCGAATTGTTTGAAAATAACACATTTTAGTGTAAAAAATATTAATTTGATTTGAGTTGGGTTAAAAAAATAAAAATTCGTCACCTAAATTAAAAATATTTAGATTAATTAAAATTTACTCATCATTCACCTATATACTAATGGATTTGGATTGCTTTGACATTGGGCCGATTGATCGGGCCGGGTGGACCGAACAGTTTTTTGAGATCAAAACTTCAAAGAAACATGCATACATCATCATATCAATATGGTAAATGACTGACTGAAACAAATCATCATATCTCTAGTCATCGGGGTCTCTCTCTCTCTCTCTATATATATATTGGTGTATTATCATGCTGACCCCACTGTTTGTTGCACTTTGGAATGTTGCATTGTAATAGGGCAATTCCCATTCATAATCTAGAACTTTTGATCACCTTCCTGTTTGAAGTCACTTAGGATATATTCTACCTGTGATTCAAGAAGAAATGATTTTCATCACATATAGCTAGTCAGCATTCATCACTGCCCACACCAAACTTGTAGACACTTCAAACTCTTATAGCTCCTTGACATCTTTATTACGTAACTTCATGGATACCCAATATAATAAATTTTTAGTGGCCCTCTTGGAGATTTGATAAATCAATGATTAGCCTTAACCTTAGAGGAAAATGCTAGTGGATCCAAATTATTTTAGTAGTGGGACCACTGTTTTGAAAATCAGATCGTTGAGCGAATCAGAAAAGAGGCCAGGTTGCGAGTTACTGGTTCAACCGTCAGGTCAACCGTTATTGACCCGTGATGTCATAATTATGTCATTAATTTATTTATTAATAGTAATAAAATATATTTTATTTTTTTATACTAGTTTTAATACTTAAAATTTAAAATTTTATATTAAAAGTTAAACCCGCCGGTTTAATTATCGATTTTAATGATCGGGTGACGGTTCAACGGCAAGTTTAACCGGGTTTGATTGGATTTGACTGAATTTTGATCAAAACGAATTTAAAGGGTTAACCGAACCATTACTTAGTCTAATTCTTAATTTTTTTGGTTCAACCGACTAATCTGATCCGATTTTCAAAACAATGCTGGAGGCTTTTATGGTTGTGGGCTCCTTTTTCAAGTGAGGGAGTACATTCAATATTCTTTGATCAATTCAAATTCATGACACCACAAGCTTTTAAAATAGTTTGGCCAATTGAAGAGCGTAAGACAGCAAAAAGAAAATTCTACTCTTAATGAGAAAATTTATAAAAAAAAAAAAACTCTATAAAAATAATGTAATAATGATATTTTTAAAATTATGAGTCAAAATAATGAGTGTTTTCATTTGAAATAAAAAGAATACAAACAGCGGCAAAACTAGTGATTTTATTTTAGAAGTTCTTGAATTTTTGGAAGTCAAAGTAAATTTTTCTGAATTTTGAGGTCCTATATAGTATTTGTTATTATAAATACTCAAAAAACTATAACCTAAACAATATTTATAGAACTCACCTACTCGGCCCCCTTTGACAAACAATATCATCATTATATATAAAAATAGCATTACTTATTGCAAAATCATACATAATTTAGGAGAAGAAAGATTTCCTTTCAACTATGTCATAATAATAAAGTGAAATTGGGAGCTCCATCTCAAAAAAGGGTATCGATGCCAAACCTTTTCCCTAATGAAAGTGAAGAATATTTATTGGATTCCCTTCCCCCTATCCCCATATTCCAAGCCTTTTCTCAGTTTGGTGGGGGTTATTTGTCCATAGTTTGCTGTCTTCCTCCTTTTGTAGTGAAAATTGTGGGGTTGGCACTACTCATTTTATAACTATAAAGAGGGATTGGAGTTCAAATTGATTCAATCAATGTCATTGTCCAAGCAAGCCCCAGCAACCGTAATGGGATTTGGACCACACACACTGAAGATATTGGATGGTCCTGCTTGATTTTTGTTAGTGCAACACCACCAAACATTTCAAACTCCTATATCAGACATCATTTATAATTCCAGTGTTCCTAAACATGTCTCTCTAACCTCTAGAACCCTAGACACAATACATGTTCCTAAACAACTCCAATTTCACCAACACTGTTTTCTTTTAAAATTATTTTGTTCGTCCGTTACGATTGTACAATCCATTACTTAAAAAAAAAATTAGTATTGTTTTTGCAAGTTAGTAAGATAATAATAAGAGGAGGTTAAAAGGCTAATCGTGTTCAAAGTAGTTACACTTATACATATAGCCTAAAACTATCTTGGACCTTGTGTAAACCAATAAAGCCGTTTTTTGATAAGATGCTTTATGTTTGGATTTTAAATTTGTGAAAAAAACCATGCAATTAAAGAAGATAAAGTAAAAGAAATTAATCTTCTTTTTTTGTTATTTAGTTAAGTTAGAAATATAAGAACAATATGAATAAATATTTGTCAAAAAGCCTCATTTTTTTTTGGTTTAGTAATTTCACTTTCTTTTTAATTTGACCAATCCACAATCTAAACATAGAATTAACAGCGTAAAAAATAATTACTTGGAATCATTGTCCAAATATGGACCAAACCAACCTGCATTGTGTGCATGTTCATTCACACTGGGGCCGAAGGCTATGTCTACATCTAAGAACTCAATGACAAGAAGCACTTAATGCATTCGTCTCCAAATTTCTTACATGCCAACCTGGCAATGACACTGCTCTATTAGTTTTATGTTTACTTATCAATTTTCCATCGTATAAAGAGAGAACAAAGCAAAGGAAAAAGAAAAGAGAAAATAAGAATCAACCACACAAAATATTATTCAAGGTTAATTTCAACATTTGAAAATTCGATAAAAATTTATGTCAACCTGAGAAATTTGAATTCTGACTTGGTGACACAATTTGCAGAGAATGGAGCACAAAGTTGGAATATTTGTTTCTCGAGTTTTAAATTTAGTGAAAATTGATATTTGAATATCTTTTTATTAATTTTTAGAAAGAAATTCGATTGAATTTCAAAAAAATTATTGCTCTGATTATTATTTTCACTAATTTAACGGAAAGCAAAATAAAAATATATATTAAATTCAAAGTGTTTTTTCATTTTTTGTTGTTGAATTCTGATAAATTGGACAGGGGGAGGGAAAGAACAAAAATGGGTCACGAGGGGCAAAAGGGGTATGTACGGAATTTTGAAAACATACTCTTCTTGAAGAAACCACAACAGCAAAAAAAGAGTTAGCTATATTATATTATTGAAATTCCCATTCTACCCTTCACTTAGGAAACAGAACATAGCAACACAGAGCGTCTGGTAGTTCTCAAATCTGTCTGTATTCCCAAATTTTACAGAGGAATTCAAGAGGGTGCCTAGGGCAAGCAATAGAGTAGTGTTGAAGAGTGTGTGTTCGTCATCACTCTTGGTTGAAGAGGAACAATACTCTCTCTGAAGGCTCTTTGACGGTCAGTTTTGTGGCAATGGTGGCGGCGCATTTTAGCAGTGGAAGGAGGAAGGTGGAGGTGATGGGGCTGTGGTTATTGGTGTTTGTGGTACTGCTGCCACTGCGTTATGGTGACGGAGTGAGAATTTCTCGTCAGAAGCTTGAGGTTGAGAAGCACTTGAAGCGTTTGAACAAGCCTCCCCTTAAATCCATCAAGGTCCCCTCACCATACCCTGTTCTTCTTTCCCTCTCTCTCTCTCTCTCTCTCTCTCTCTACTCTCTCTTTATATATATATGTATATATATATGCATGTTTCTGTATGTTGCATTAATGTTTGTTGTCAAAAAACAGAGCCCAGATGGAGATATAATCGACTGTGTCCATATCTCGCACCAGCCAGCTTTTGATCATCCATTCCTCAAGAACCACACCATTCAGGTCACCTCTCTCTCTCTCTCTCTCTCTCTCTCTCTCTCTATGTGTATTCGTATCTAATTGGTGTGTTTGTGTTAATTATAGATGAGGCCAAATGATCACCCAGAAGGGCTATTTAATGAGAACAAGGTGTCCAATGCCAAGTCCAATGAAGGAATATCGAAGCCAATTACTCAGCTGTGGCACTTGAATGGAAGGTGCCCAGAAGGAACTATCCCCGTCAGAAGAACAAAAAGAGCAGATGTACTGAGAGCATGCTCCGTCAAGAGTTATGGAAAGAAGAAGCACAGAACCATCCCTAAACCAGCAAGGTCTGCTGATCCTAATCTCGTCAATCAAGCTGGTCACCAGGTACACCCACCACCATTTACTATCTGTGCTCATATATATAGCCATGTATGTTACAGTACGAAAAAAGAGAGAGAAAAGAGAAAAGGGCAGCAGGAAAAAGAATTATTTTATGCCATCTTTGTTGATTTTATTAGTTATATTTCTTTTTCCTTGTTAATGATATTTATTTATTTTGGAATTTTTTTTTAGCATGCAATAGCTTATGTTGAAGGAGATAAGTACTATGGGGCAAAGGCAACCATGAATGTTTGGGAACCCAAAATCCAGCAGCCTAATGAATTCAGCTTGTCTCAACTCTGGATCTTGGGAGGTTCTTTTGCTTCGGACCTCAACAGCATTGAAGCTGGTTGGCAGGTACTTTCACCTTATTAATTATGAATATAATGCAGATTTTCTTGTCATTCTTTTTTTTTAATCATTTGTGATGCACTTCCATTCATCTCATCTCATCTCATCTCTCTCTCTCTCTCTCTCTCTCTCTGTGAGAAAAAAACAGGTTAGTCCAGACTTGTATGGAGATAACAACACCAGACTTTTTACCTACTGGACTGTAAGTCTAGATGTTTTAAATATTATTTTTTATGGGTTAAAGTTTTTGTCTATATGTAGTAGTGTTTCCATACCTTAATGGTCAAATGGGTTCATGTGAAGAGTGATGCCTATCAAGCCACGGGATGCTACAACCTCCTCTGTTCAGGCTTTATTCAAATCAACAATCAAATAGCAATGGGGGCCAGCATCTTCCCAGTTTCTTCTTATCGCGGTTCCCAATATGATATCAGCATTCTTGTCTGGAAGGTATATTAAAAGGCCCATTTCTTTTTTCCAAAAACTAAAAAGAACTCTCACATAAAACAGAGTAAAAAACAAAGATAGTAGAAGATTACAGAAAGGTGCAGAGAATCTCTGACAAAGCTAGGCTCATATATGAATGTTTTTCTTTTTCGGTGTCCATATGTTTGTTTACCATCATATACAACAATAACTGTATACAAATATATTGCATTTTGAGCACAGAGGATGGCTCGGTGGTTGGGCACTTGTCCCTCCCGCTCATCAACTGGGTTTCCTATTCTCCTTCTGGCGTTGGCCTTTTTTTGTAATCCCGACGGACCAAATATATCTATATATATACATATATAGCATATTATCATTTTATTTTCACTTTTTAATAATGGGTAATTGTAATTTGGTAGGACCCAAAAGAGGGTAACTGGTGGATGCAATTTGGGAGTGACTTTGTGCTGGGTTACTGGCCAGCCTTCTTGTTTTCGTACCTCACCGACAGTGCTTCAATGATTGAGTGGGGAGGAGAGGTGGTGAACTCGGAATCAGATGGGCAACACACCACCACCCAAATGGGCAGTGGCAAGTTCCCTGAAGAAGGGTTTGGCAAAGCAAGTTACTTCAGGAACATTCAGATAGTAGATGGGTCCAACAATCTAAGAGCTCCTAAAGACACAGGCACTTTCACTGACCAATCCAATTGCTATGATGTTCTAACTGGCAAGAATGGTGATTGGGGCAGCTACTTCTACTATGGTGGTCCTGGCAGAAACCCAAATTGCCCTTGACCAAAGTGAACCCAAAAAAAAAAGAGAAAAAAAATAGTTATTGTTCATCTCCCTTCTTAACTGTGTACAATAACCTTTGTTTAGGCTAGGCTAGTACAGTACAGTAACATGTGAATCTTCTTGGAAGTTTTTACTTTCTTTAGGCTCTCTGTATGAGGAGTTGGAGGTAGAGTGGTGGTCAAAGTTTCTTCGACTTCAAAGAAACAGGCACCTTTCATGCTCTACGTGTCATTGCTTTTGTGCTCCTGATCTCTTTGGAGTAGTAGACTGTGAATTTGATGAATTTAGATTCTTCTGTTGGGAATTGCTGCTTTAGTGTGAGATGCTGCTGTTGAGAAAATCAGTCTTTCTAGTAGTTGGGACAGGTTGATGGCTTTTGTGAAGTATGTGGATTTCCTTTGGGCTTGTGAGTTTGAGAAATCAGTGGCTATTGTTTAGAAACATGCTTGAAGCAGATATATCATATATGCCAGAACACCTCCAACTCAAAAGACACAGAAGATTAAGTATACATGTGAATATATCATATATGCCAGAACACCCCCAACTCAAAAGACAAAGAAGATAAAGTATACATGTGAATATATCATATATGCCAGAACACCCCCAACTCAAAAGACAAAAGATAAAAGTATACATGTGATCAGAATAGACAATACATGTGTGTTTCTTCTAGAATTAACATTCTCCTTCACAAATAGCTTTATGCTGTGTTTGAATTTTAGATTTATTAAAAAAAAATGATTGGGAAATGAAATTATTTAGTTGAAATAGAAAGTGATAAATAAAAAAATAAAAGAAAAATGAGTGAGGAAACTGTGTTCTCTCACTTCCCTTTCGTAATGAGTAGGCATACAAAATGCAAAAGATATAGTTCATGTTCATGCTTTTCCTTTTAGTACATTGACAATGTATATGTATTTGGTCCTATCACATTGTTATTAATAAATAATTATTAATTTCCTTATCATTTTTTTAATTTAGCCAAACAAGAATATGTCATTTGAAATCTCCCATTTCATTCTTCTTTTCTTTTTTATTTATTTATTAATAAATCTAAAATTCAAACACAACGTTAGAGTGGTCATGTTTCTGTTTTTGTGCAGCTGCTTTGGGGAGGGTGGTCATGTTTCTTCTACATCTGGATCTTGTTAGAATTTTTACCAATATCAAACGGTGATGAAGTGGAAACTTCCCCAAAAGCCACATCTAACAAACCTACATCGAAGAATAGAAAACTAGTGGTGCATGGTGGGTGTGTTTAAGTATGAGGCCTTGATTTTTATCTTAGAATTGTGGAATTGATCTCATCTTTGACTGGATCGGAAGTGGTGTTTTGCAACTAGCATTGATTCATTCTCTTTGGCAAGTGAGGAATTTACACTCATCAATGACCAGTCATGGATGCTGCAGGTGGCCTGCTCCCCCTCCTCCTCTGCGGAGTGAAGTTAGCTACAGGAGGACAGTCATGGGGCCGTACCGGGATTTCCCGGATAATGCCGGATTTTTTTTCTTGTATTTGATGGTGAACTTCTATTAGAACTTGTATTAAACATATATTAGACAATAAATATGTGTTTAGATTATTTTAAATATATATTTGAGTTTGATGACACGTTCATATTATGTTTTTATATGTAAATATATATTTTTATAAACATATAAAATTTATAGCGATAAATTTGAAACGATACCTAATAATCTACCACTATTGATATGTGCAGTATCAATGACAAAAATGATAGCCGGTACCTGTTCACAACTATGTGTGGATCATGGCCACAAGGAGATTAATCAGCAGGCCATGGAATTGTAGAATTCAGCATGTTCTATGCGAGAGCAACCAGCTTGATGCTTGCGGATTGGCTTGTGGCCAGGACCTCATTGTCATTGGTCTTGCTTGGCCCAGAAAGGTTCCATCTTGGGCCTTTGCCCTGCCCATGGAGCAGGAAAAGGAAAGGGAAATAGAGCATGCGAAACATCCAATCTTAACAAAGTGGGTTTTGGGTTGGTTTACTATGAGACCGGAAAATAATAAATGTGAAACATGATTTAAAAATTATTTTGAAAAATGTGAAACGTATATAATATTTAATATGTATATTACAAATAGCAATATAAAATATTAGATATTATTGTTAAAAATAAGATTTGAGAGCGTGAAAAGTATTAATAATTATGAAAAATGCATTTTCAGAGACTTTTCACAATAATTTTAGAAAGTTTTTCTTTAAGCTAGTTAGAGTTTATGAAACATCCCAGAAACGTTTCCTAGAAGATTCGCTTGAAATTTCTTGAGAATTTTGTTTCCATTCTAGAGGCAAATTTCTGGAGAAGCTTACTCCACACTATTCTTAGCTCCAAATTCACATTGAGTCAGACAAAACATTGCTCAATTTTTTTTTATAATTTTACTCATATTGTTTTCGTAAAGTTCAACCTTGATTTCATCAGAGTTGTCCATGAAGGCTGATCATGAAATATTTTTCAGTTTACCTCAAACGCCAAGAAAAATCAGGTAGACTCATATCGCAACAAGCTAAATAAAACATATTATTCTCACTGCATTTTCACCAGATACGGGGAAAATACATTCATTAGATACAACAGAGCCAAAAGCATATCAAAATAAGCATAATTTTCTGTGAGGAAAGAGGAACTTCATAGGTAGATCCTATTTTATTACAACACATGTAGATTATGCTTCATCACACACGCTGCAAACAGTCACATCCTCCAGGTCTAAACTTCTTCTTCAAATTCAACTGATCCTGCAAAGCAAAACGGAAGGGAAAAGAAAATGTCAAAACTTGTTTTACATATATATTTATACATATATATACATACACAGGCGTATTAGTATAAAAGAGCTAGATGAAGTACGTGGAGCAATCCATGTTGGGACTGATGGTGAAGCCCAAGTTAATTCCACAGTTCCCGGGAAGTGCCTTGGCCAGCGAAGGATTTATGTTCATTTTCTGGGATGCATTCTTGAGGCAGTTACAAGCAATCTTCTTATCAGCGGTGGATGATGCAGCAGAAGCAAGACTTTTGGCTCCGGCGCAACAAGGGGCCGGTGGCATCCCACTGCCACTCTTCAGGTAGTTCACGCAAGGGCGTATGGCCTTGACTGCGTCGCTGCATGTGATTGCAGCCACTGAAGCCGGGCCGAGCAGGAGAACAAGGATGAGAATAGCCATGAAGGGGACTGCTTTAGTTGAAGGCTTCATGGTGAAGAGGAGGAGGAGTAAGGCTGGCTAGTTTGGAGTAACTTGAAGTTGATGATGGTGTGGGCTCTGGATTTATAGAAGAAGTTGGGAGGGAAGCTCACAAGTGCAAGAAATCGGTGGATATTTAAAAAAATGTAGTCGTTGTTCGATTAAGTCATTGAGTGCAAGAAAGAGAGGTGAAGGTTTTTTCACGTCTGGTTTCTTGTGCTGTGCATGGTTGGCAAAGTCAAAGTTTGGTGGGATTGATGAAGCAGGGGCCATAGTGAATAGGCTAATGTAGACGTGCATGTTAACCTCTGCACTCATAGGCAACATGAGCATGCAAAGGAGTACACACTGGTTAATGCACAGATCAATCACACGCACACACACATCTACATATGCATACATATATATATATATATATAGATATATAGATTAATGTTGATGCACATGCATTATATGTGTATATATATTACACAAAGAGAGCACAAAATTGGATATGTGAATTTTGGAGTTTTAAGTATAAAAAAAGTATGAGTCATGAACAAGTGTTGTAATTTAGTGTTTCTACACTTTTAATGTATTAAAATTAAATTCTATAGGCCAACTCAGTATCAATCCTTCTTACACAATTCAAATCAATGAATGGTGCCACCTTATATTACTAAGAAGCATTGCAGTGCCATCTGAATTGCTTGGTGGGTCTGGTCGCTTCACAACTAATGAGCGTTCGAATCCCCTGATTAACCTGGTGCATAGAGATAAGACGCCCTAGCATCATGATTGCACTCAAAGTATACCCTAGGAGTATACCTTGCAGGGGTGGGTCCAAAAACCTCCCCAGTGGTTAAAAATAAAAAATGAAAGAAAGAAAATAAACATCCAGTATATATGCTCCTATTTCCTATTGTAGTAGAGGTGGTCCCAGTTCCCAACTAGGTGGATATTCAATTAATTGGGCAACCATTTTGAAGAAATTCAAAGTGATTCTTTGATATCTTGACATTGGATCTAATTTTCAAACTAAGTTAACTTGGAATTAACAAACATATATATTGAAAGAAGAACGCTGCCCTGGAGAAGATACCCGAATCGCACTACCTGATTTGAGGTTGTTGTTTACTTGTGAAGCCGGCCACCTGAGTCATATACCCACACCAGGCCCCAGGAATGGACATCTCAACCATGGCCCCAGGAATGGACATCTCAACCATGGAGGATTGAAGGCAATAATTTAATGGATTTAGCTTTGAAAGTTGTCACCTTTATCTTTCCTCGCTGTTCAACATTGATATAGTTAATTACCTAGGATTGTTGAAATTCGACTGGAATACAGATACATAATGGTTGTAGACAGCCGGACAGGCCCAGTGGTAACGACGCATTCAACCAATAATTATGGTCATGTGTTTGATTTACTATTTTCTTTCTTTAGAAATTTGAATCGTCAATAGTAAAATGTTATTCTTCCAGAATTATTGTACAGAATTTTACACCAAAATAATATGACAATGACAATTTTGTAATTAGCATACACTTTGATGGGTTCTTTATTATAAAGTGATAAGACCACAACTTAGATATATCATTTTGGTGATAAATTCTGTATGAATTTTCTGATTGTATAGCATTACTCCCTCCAATATATCAAAAGAAAAAGGTTATATAATGATTTACCTTTTTCTTTCTCTATGATTTAGAATTTGCAAGTTGGCCAAAGTTTGAGTCAACTTATTATCGTTTTTAAAAAAAAATTTTATTTTTTATATTTTTGGAAATAAAAATAATGGTAACTTAGTAAACACTAATCTTTTCGGATTTGGATTTTTTTGGGGTTGACACTTCATTAACAAAAAGATGAATATACGAGATGAAGCCCCATCCCTTATATCTTATGTAACTAATTTTTACTAACTAAATTTATGAAAGTCATTTATTACTTTTACTTCCAACCTAAGGGAGATTGCCGTTAGTTCTGTCTAAGCTTAGGGTTTCCACTGGAGACCTCATTTCAGCTCACAAACCTGCAAAACTAAGTCGGACTCCGACTTTGAAGAACAAGAAATTCTTTTACCTTTTCGAACCAAATGCATTGAAATGTGTAGGAAAAAGTAATTAAACAAGCTGTCTCGTAGATCCCAAACTAGTTCTTGAAGTTGAAATGACACCACCGATTATTGAAGAGAATGTACTATTTTTTCATAAAAAAAAGAGGTAGGGTTCAACAACAATGCCACCATAAGAGGTCTCACTCACCTTCTTTTTTGTACATGTAGCAAGAGCCCGATTAAAGTTGATATAAAAACCTATGGGTGTTCTATATCTTTGACTTTTGTAACCATCAGATTAGATAGCCAGAAAGAGAATATAATGGGATGGAAGGCATTGAAATGAGGTCTCCGTTATGTTTGAGATAAGAATATTAAATGATTTCTATAAATTTAGTAAGCAAAACTACATAATTTAATTAGTTACATAAGATACAGGGATGTGGCTTTATCTTGTATGTTTATTTTTTTATTAGTAAGGTATTAACCCCACAACAGACAGAATGAAGATTTTCATTCCATAAAATGAAGAGGATCTGGATCCCATGTTTTCTTATCTTTTTTATTTCTATATAAAACTATTCTCGAAAACTTAGAGAACAAATTTTTTCTTTTTTGTTTTCTAATACTCGAGTATTTCTAAAAAAATTTTTTAAAAGTAGTTTACCAAATGCAGTTTTGACAATCTTTTGGGCAAAACAAAAAAATAAGAACAGAGACTACAACCAAACAAAGCTATTTTTCAGCTTGAGCTCGGAATAGAAGGCCTGGCCTGGTGAGATCTTTATTAGTTGGTTGGAGAGAACAAATCTAATCTCGTTCATTTGTTCTTTACATATTGGATAAGGAATTTCTACAAGATCATGTTATGGGCATGAAATATGGCCAAACCGAGTTTGAGCTGTGACTTTCCACTTTTTTAACCTCTTCATTTTCTTATCCTTCCCTTCCCCCTTACATTATTTCCCTTCCGCCTTCACTTACATCCACACACTGTTAGTTTTCTATGAAACTCCTTTCCTTCATTTATTTTTTCTTTTTCTGGGGGTGACTTACAGGACTAAGCATTCCAGTGATTGTACCCAAAACCAAAAAATAATAAAATAAAATAAAGAAATAGAAACGAAAAAAAAAAAATTCCAGGTACACCCATGGTGCTATGGAAGAGTGGTGATCTGGGGTTCAATATATTGGATTACTCACTTGTGTTCAAAGTGAATTTACATTTGATAGATCTACTGCGCTGGAGAGGAATTTACGCAATAGGACCCTTCTCATATTCAGGTCATAACAGCATCTAATGGCTTTCTGGAGGTTTGACCATGTTTCCTCCCTTGCAGCTGGCTTCTGTCATTTCTGATATTGGACTAATTGCTTCATCATAGAAGATTTCATTCAATTTGGTTCCCGGCTCTGCGAACAATGCAGCCCCCTGGGTGTCAAAGAGTTGTCCTGCAGCTCTGCCTCCAGACTTGGTGTCTTCTCTTCCCTCAATCTCTTCTATATGTTTTGTCTGCTGAATGTTCAACCCTCGGCTTGCGGCTGGTTTTCTGGATTCTGATTAAAAAAAGGCTCCATTAACATATTCTGGTGATAATTAAACCTACTTATTGAGCAATTTACTTTGACTTTGCCCACCAAATTTTCATCAGTTAAGTATTAAATTTGGTAGTAAAAGTAGGATGAGGAAATGCTTGATTACCAGGTCTAGTGATCAGTTACCCTTGTCAGCTGATTTGGTTAGGGGCTTTAGAAGATAAAAGAATGGGTCACCCGCAGTGAGAAACAAATGGAATTATGGAGGTTCAGAAAATAGAAATCGACCAGTAACAATTACAGATATGATAATAATAACAATTTGTACCAATATATCATAATTCAAACCTTTGTTGAAGATTCTGTACCACTAGACATGGGAGTATTTGCTTGTGCTTCAGGATCCATGTTTGAGGTCTGCCACTTGAACAACTAGAGTATGGCAATTACAATGCAGGATCAGTTTATTCAGATCACGACATGAGAGATCTCACATGTTCTAACTTTTCTGCGAAAATACCCGTAAAGAAAAGAAAGGGGAAGAAAGATTCCTATCAAAGCAAGCAAACATAAGCCTAGATATGTCAATTCCAGAAAAGCAAAAAGAAACAAATAAAAATAAAAGAAAAAGCAAAAATAATGTGGCCAATGGAATAGAACAACATCAATTTCAGATGAATGTAGAAGCTATTAAGACCATCTACTTTGGCCATGTTACCAAGTATTTGGGGACTTGGTTTGTCCTGTGCACAAATCAATCCGTTGAAAACCCAACTTCATAAAATTGGTTGCACATGCAGCGGATCTATTCAGAGCACACAGAAGCAAAATGCCAGGCATAACTATGTCCTACAGCCTCGGGGGAGACATTATCAGGGGGAGGTTGACGAGGGAAAGCAATGCAGCATGTGACAAGAGTGAGGTTTGCTCATAGTTTACAGTGCACAATCAACAGAACAATTTTGAAACCCATCTCATAATTTGTCTTGAAATATCACGAATCACAATAAAGTATTTCCCATGGAAATCATAGACCTCAGCTTCAGTGCGACCACCTCAGAATGACAACAGAAATAGTTATAATTATAAATTTCAACAAATCACACACACACACACACAAAGGGAAAAAGAAAAGACAAGAAAAACTGAGCTAAAGAAGAAGGCCATTAACCATCTTCCCATCCTAAAGTGAGGAGGGAATGTCAGCCAACAAACCCAGCAATTATTCAAATAAATCTGTAGGTACTGAAATTCCATGTACCTTATCAGAGAGTATAAAAAAGATCAGAATAAAGGTCCACCAAAATGATATTTTCTTTACAATAACACCCTCAGAGACTGCTGAAAAGTTCCTCAACAGTTGGCTTTAGGAACTCACTTGATGCCAACTGCCGAGGTTCTGTTAAGCAGGACATAAGAAGGCCGAGTTCAAAAGTAACAATGGATAGGCTTATAAAAGTGCAAATAGCAATTTACTTGCAGGTCCGCTGTCAAGGATTGAATACAAAACAAAGTCAAATCTTAGGATAGTGCAGTGTGAAGCCAAGTCCTGAAGTTAATTTTAGTTTATGCAGGAGTGGTTAAATTGTGATCCAGCCACAATATAATAAGAAACATCTAACTTAAAAAGATTATTAAGATTGGAAAGTGAATCAAGTGCAGCCTTCTCCAGAGTAATTAGAGTACTGCATTATGAAGTGTTGTTTAACTGCTATGTCATTCTCAATACCTAAGAAGCACGGACACGGATACGAGTGTCGAACACGATACGTCTCGGACACATTAACACGACAATTTTAAAAAACTGCAGGACACGACACGGCATGGACACGGTAAAAAAAAATATTTTTATATTTTTTTGTATATCATATATAAATTTTTACAAAAGAAGTGAAAAACTATACAAGATAACATCAATTAAAATAAAAAAATGACACATTGCACTACTTAATTGGCAACAAATCATTCACAATTAATTGATTACATCCATAAAAAATGATAAAGTAAACAAACGCATTAACAATAAAAAAATTCTTCCATCAATACATAATACTATGAAAGTCATAAACTACCGAAAATATTAAAATGTCTTTAAACTTCATTTACTATCTATCATCATATAATACAAAATCCATAAAGAACACATAAACAAATTAATCACAAATATTAGTAGTATACTTCTTCTTCTTCTTCTATCAAACAATTGGTTTTAAAGTTTATAGTTGAACTTCCGCCGTGTCCTAAAGTGTCCAAAATAGGACACGCGTGTCCAAGCCGTGTCCGTGAACTGTCCAACACAAAAATAAATAAATAAAAAATCGAACGCGTAATGGAGTGTCCGACACATGTCCGCGAGTGTCCCACGCATGTCGATGTTCGACATGTGTCCGAAACGGGTACGGCTCCTCCCATGGAGTGTCCGTACTTCTTAGCACAATACACTCCAGCAACTGGGCATTGTCTCTCAGAGAATCAAACACACACACACACACACACACACACATATGTATACGCATAAACACATTGCTGAAGATAAGAACTTTAGTATGTCAGATTCACACACACATATGTATACACACACACAGTATGTCAGATTCACACACACATATGTATTCACATAAACACATTGCTGAAGATAAAAACTTTAGTATGTCAGATTCAAGTTAGTTTTGTTTTCACATATCCAATAAGGTTTCAAGAACTTGATTTGGATGGCATCATTATGAGAAATATCAAAACGCAGTATCAAGGAAAAAAAAAATTAATTTCATATCAGCATAATCCAAGAATCAAAATTTTCTTTATGTTTCTCAAGTTCAAATTCAAAAAATAGAAAATAAAAAAGGCTGTCCATGCAAACAAACAACTGGCTAAGGTGGATTAACTGTATTACACATGCCGGGGTTCCTTACACACCAAAGTGGTTGAATACGCTCAGCTCCAACTCCCCTGGCTACCATTCTATGCCTCCACTCATTTAAGCGATCTGTAGCCTCCGCACTTCTCTTCATGCCTGTTTCATCTCTGTTCCCGGACCATAATGTCTCTGCCATTGCTGAGGCTCTTGGCCATATGCGCGGATCCAGAACTGTTGGGTCAGCTTGTTCAGACCACAATGCCACCTCCCCACCTAGGACCAATTTTGCTTCCTCCGAGCTCAACCCATATGTTATGTCATAATTATATATGGTCTGCCATGTCTTGAAAGGTCCACACCATGACCCGCCATTACCTGGGTCACTACCCGGTTGCTGATCATACACACTGTTATTCCCAATGAAATCTCCATGTCCACAATCCAAATAATACAAGTCTGCCGATGAAACAATGGCATGGTACCCACTTGCAACAATCTTTTTAGTGTTTTTTGGGCCGTTGTTCCAGGTTTGCAAAATGGTATTCTCAGGAGGTAGAGTAGAGGGGTTCACCTTGACACTGGCATCCAATAAAACATCTTCCCAGTAGACTACTGTACGATTTAGGGAAACAATGTAAGGCAAGGTAGAGTTAACAAACATCTCAAGAAGTTGACTGAGGGTTCCATTATTTGCTAGGAAGGTTTGAATGGACGGATCAGCTTTCCAGCAACCTGGGATAATCTCATCAGCCCCTGCATGGTAGAATGGATCCGGGAACATGGTGGCAACGTCGTGAATGACATTTTTGATGACTTGGTAGGTCTTGGGGTTTAAAGGGTTGAGATGACCTGTTCCTGGTTCAGATGCAAGCCGGTCAGCCCACTTGGATCCAGCAGGCCACCAAAACATGTTTGCACATGTCACAATCTCTGGGTAAGCTTCAGCCCATGATCCTGTGTGTCCTGCAAAATATACAAACATAAAAATTTTAGCACTGCGATCATATATCACAAGAGAGGAAAGAAAACAATGCTGGAAGTTGCCTAAAAATAAGCTAAATTAGTGTGTAGTGGTCTCCAAAAATTCAAAAAGTTTTATCTTAACCTTTCAAAATTCAAGAATTTTTTTGCTTTAGTCTACCAACAAAATTAAAAAATTATACCTTAGACCTTTTAGAGTCGAACCCAAGACTCTGAGTTTACGGCCTGTCCCAAACTTCAACCCCTTACTGTTGTAAACAAGAATTGATAAGAAATCCTCTACTTTAATGGGAGGTTCTTGAAGTGTCTAAGCAAAATATCCTCTATTCGACGTGTTGGCTTTATTTTTTTTCTCTCTCTTCGCCATGACACATGATGTGACAAAGCTAACTCCAAATTAGGAAATTATTTCTTGACCATACAACTTTGAAAATAATTTTTTGAAAGATATCAATATTTTGGTCAAAAACTCACAAAACCCACCTCAATTTGATTAAACTAGAGCTGGATACATAAAAGAAATGAGTTAAGCTTGGGCATGCTAGCTAAACAGAGAACCTTTAGCTTGATGAAAATTCCAAGAAGCTTAATGCTGCTAGTATAACAGAACTCACCTGGCATATCAATCTCCGGCAAAACCCTGACCCCGTGTTCCAACCCAAACTCCACAACCCTCTTCACATCCTCCGGTGAGTACTGCATTTCGGCACCGTACGATCCCTTGCCGGCCAAATGGGGCTCCGATGGCAGCACCAGAGGGAACGAATGCGAATCCGTGATGTGCCAGTGGAACACATTGAGCTTGTTGGCACTCATAGCCCCAATCGTCCTCAGTATGTCCTCAACTCCGAAGTAATTTCTCGACGTGTCCAACATCACCCCTCTGTGCCCGAAGATTGGAAAGTCCGTAATGTAGATTCCACCGGGGACTAGCGGCGGGTCACCCCACACGAGCTGCGAGAAGGTCTCGAGCCCTCTCATGGCGCCCCACGCCGTTTCCGCCGTCAGAGCGGCGGAGGCGCCGGCGGCGGGGATGGCGAGGCTGTAGGACTCATTGACGCCATGGTGAAGCGGCGCGGCGAGGTCGACGACGGTGATGGTTAGGGTATGTAACGGCGGCGCTAGGGTGAGGTTGACGTAGGGGGTGATTAAAGGGCGGTGGCGCTCGCTGAGGACTTGGCTGAGGTAACGGTTAACGGCGGGAGATAGGTACTGGTGGTTAGGGGACGAAAATGTGAAGTTTTGGGAGAGAAGGATAAACTGTGGTTGAGGCCACGAGAAGGCTCTTGGTTTGGGCCAGACGTTGATTGATGATTGGATGGTGGATGAGATTGGTGAGATGGAAAAGGATGAGAGCAGAGAGAGAATGAAAAGCGAGACAGAGATAGAAAGCATGATATTGCCCATCTTTTTAAGTTACGTGTGTAATACCCTATAGCCAATGTTGACACCAAGGGTAGTTATAAATGAAACGGGTGGCTCGCTATTTCGATTGGTGCTCTTGCTAAATTCTTACTTCTCAAATTTTATCACTCTTTATTTATATATATATATTATTAGTCATTATTCATATGATACATAAATTTTATATAATTTAAATAGACAATAACCCATAACTAGTTTGAGAGAATAATTGAATAAAGATCTAAAAATTGTGTAGCCAACAAATAAAAAAAACCTAAGGGTACTTTTATCATATGATATGGTGTAGATAAGAGGTCATTAGAAATGTGATCTTTGTTTCTTACTTTTTGTTTGGTTATCATTTGGAGCTTTATGTTTGATTTGTAGTATACCATATTCCATTTGATAATTCTTCCCCCATATATTTGAAAAAGCAACTTGTTAAAGTAAAAAAATAAATAAATGGGGAAACCCCATTGAATATCCTTATAGTTCAACAGAAAAATAAAAATAAAAATAATCCAATAGATAGGTACTACTTGTAATTTTAGATACTGTTATAATTTTTACCTTTTCTATATTTGATTGGCTTCATGCTGTAAAGTTTAAATATGACAGTAATTGATATTATTGAATAATTGTTCGTAGTTTAAAACCCAGTTCAAATATTTTCGCTCAACATAATTTTAATTTTTTTTTAGCATTTCACAAGCAAAACCAAACACATACTAACTTTGACATGTATGAAAGCAAAAAAAAAAAAAAAAAAAATTACTAGTTCTCATTTGAAACAAGATGAGCATAAAATTAGGTTGCCTTATCTTTAGTTGAGTTGGCTCTTCGGTTTTTCTTCAAATAGCACCCAATATTTTTGTTGTTATTCTTGGATGTTTTGCCTTTTGTCTAAAACTTATGCTTAATTTAAGATGGAATACAAGAATAAATAATCCATTTTCTCTATTATTGTAACTTTAATTTTGTTAAAGGTGTTTACCTTGTTTTACCTTGCTAGAAGTGAAGGCATAAACTATGCTTGTGTCCAATTTATCTCTCTCAATATATCTCTCAATAGAGACATAAAGGCTTGAAGAAAACCAAAAGCAAAAACAAAAAACTGAACTATTTTCAGTACAAATATTTGAAAAATGTGCATTTTTATTTTTGTTCTTAAAGTAATCATACACAAAAATAATTGTAAATACACCAACAAATTATTTTAGGATAAATTTGAAATCATAAAATACTGATATGGCTTTTAATTATTTTATATATTAATAGAGATTTTTTCTCCACGTCAATTAGATAGACTGATCCATATTTGGATTTGTCTCGCAATTCATTCACATTTCATTTTTAATTTTATTTTTTAAATGAGTTGTGGATGTAAAAATCTCAATACAAAGCTTTCTTCGACAGCATTTACCATATAACCGATTGAAGGTTTTTTAAATTATTATACACAAATTGAGACATACTCTCCATTCATTGACAGGAAGATACAGATGAGACGAGTGTATAAACCAACTAAAAGGACAGCTCATGAAAAGAGCTCCACCTTATGATAGATTTATATTATGTTTGGAACTTAGATTTATCAAATAAAAAGAAGACAAAAAAAGAAAATAAGAGATTTCAAACTTTTACTTATTTTCTTTTTATGTTCTTTTATCCTTTATTTTCTTTAACAACCAAACATACCATATAATTTCATACATTTTGTTTTCTTTTTCTCAAATGGAAAGTGAAAATAAAATCACAAAAGGAGTAATATTTAATGCCAATAAATTATTGATTATTCACTGTCACAAATCAGTAGATTGGAGTTTCCACACAATTTTCTTGCATAAGAATCTCTGATTGATGACAATGGAGTAAGGTTGAAAGAAACGGAAAAACACACACAAGGACCGGCCCCATTGTTGTAATTGCCTTCCAAATAGCTCACTTTCATTATTGGCAACTCCAAAATTGTCACTTTGTCATTCAAGGATCCACCACTAATTCCATACTTCATTGTGTAGAAGTCTATATTATATATATATATATATATACATAATGTTTGATCAGTCGATGTAGAGAGGAGGAGGGATAAACCTTTGTTTGGAAACACATTGCCGGCCGTCAGTCTTCGATGCCTTCAAGTGAGACCTGTCTTGATGGATATATTAAGTATATACATAATGTTTGATCAGTCGATATAGAGAGGAGGAGGGATAAACCTTTGTTTGGAAACACATCGCCGGCCGTCAGTCTTCGATGCCTTCAAGTGAGACCTGTCTTGCAGTCCTCCCTCTGCAGTATCTATACTACAAAAACAGCTATGACAGTACATATTCTCAAATGTGATGAGTGCCAATTGTGTACTTCAAAATTGTCTTGTATAGAGACAGATCCTGATATGGTATACATGCATGGAATGTATTTACTAGTAGCCCATTAATTTGCACTTTTGGCATCATTTAGTCATTTTTTAATCACCGCAGAAACAAGGATTTGGATCCATCTGGTGGAAAGAAAATCAATTTCTTATACAAAAGATACGGCGTAAAATGCTAGAAAATTTCTTGGACTTGCAAGCATATGTGTAAGTGCAGGCGCTACGAAAAGGATGTGTACATGAGAGTTTAAATAGCCAAATGGAAGGGGTGAAACCAGGAGAAAACATGTTGAAGACATGTACTAGTGGGCCTAATGTTCGAATTTATTCTCTCCTTCTGTTATGTGTTGGAATATTTGTGATTTATCACAATTTTTGAGCCTCTAAAAATGTGAGACCCAAACATTCTTTGATATGAGTTTAAGGTAGTATGAATTCATGTTTATGATAAGATTAATATCAAGTATTTATTTACTAAAATTCATATAATTTTAAATGAGATAATGACTCTTAAAATGACCAACGTAACCATACTTGAGAAAAAGGCTCCTCAGCCTCCACCCGGTCAGCAATTGCCCAGTGTGTGAGGTTAGTGGGTCCCGCCTCTTTCTCCAATTCGTATGTGGGTCTGCTATGTTGTGTGCGTGTGTTTCATTGTTCTTTATTTCAAAACAAAAAAATCACCATAGTATACTTGAGTAAAATAGGCTTGTCCTATATTAGTTTCTTATGAAACCAATAAAGGGTCTATATAAACTTCCCTTGAAGTTGGGTTTGGGCCCTAAGGGATACTCAATTTTATGGAAGAGAAAGAACTTACCCAATTATAGGTCCACCAAACACACGCACGCTCGTGCCGAACTAGGCCAAGCTTAGGTGCGTGTGTAATAAAGGTCCAACCAGATTCAATCTTTTTGTGCCAAATTTGAAATTTCAATTTTCAAATTACTGTTGTGATCATTGGTGGTAAGGCACTGTTTGGCTAGGTATCTTTCTGGAACAGACACGTTGTGTCTATATATTCTGAAATTCCTTCATCGTTTAAGAAGCGAAGTTAACGTTGTGTCTATATATTCCGAAATTCCTTCCTCAATTATGAAGCGAAGTTACAGATATTCTGGCCGTTTTTCTGTAGCAAGTTTCTGATAGGCATTCTCTACGTAAATCGTTTTCTCTGAAACTCTACTAAGATTCAAAGGCGAATTTCCTAGAAATTTTGCATTCATCTCAATCTTCCTGAATTCATCCCTTTGGTTTTCTAAAAGTTTTCTTGTATCAGAAAGAGTCAAAACACTGCTCTTTGTTCGTCAGGCACACAAATTATAGTAATTCTTTTGACTTCTTTTGTGTGCAGTGTAGATCATTTTATCTTGGGAGACAGGTACCCATAAATCCATAAACACCATTGTGGGGGGTGAATTATGTCTCAAGGAGAAAGTGTAGAACACTTGACTTGATCGTCTTTATTTATTGGTTTTTTTGATATTTTTGTAAGTACTTCTGTGATTGTATTCAAAATTTCATTTTGTTATTCTATATATTTGAATATTTGAATATCTGAATATTATGTGTTGGAGCATATCATTGGTATTAAATTATACTCGTAGTACATATTGATTGTTATTTACAGTATCACTTTGTTCATATAGTAGGGGATAACAATCTTAAGACAGAATCTAGTTAATTCCTTTATCGTGTTTGAGTGTTCTTGAATTTGTAATTTATGTATGTTGTTTGTGATTTGGGATGATGAAGTCATAAAAATAAATCAAATTCTGTACTAATGGACTCATTTGGTCTTGTATTCTAAAGCGCTAGGTTTGTATCTTTTTGCTTTGTAGAATGATAGTTTTCATGTTGTTCATGGATGCAAAAATTTAGAATTTTGCATTGACTAGGGCTTTATTTTTTAGCCGCTCGTATATGGTGCACGTGTAGGTGTGTTGGGAACTTGAGGAACGCAAAAATAGTGGCTTTAATCCTATTTTTGTATATTGAGAATTTGTTGCAATGTGTTAGTGTCAAGTATTTTAAATACTTTTTGAATTGTATTGTGGATTTTGAAATGTTTTAAACTTATACTAAAGTTTCATAATTGAATAGTTTACCATTTGAGAGAGACATGTAATTTTAATACTGTTATGCTGCTCATATATGTTGTTCTCTTTACTATATAGCATGTTATGCTCTGATTTACTAATCATACAAATTGTGGCCAGTTGTGATTGTAGTTCGCACGAAGATGCTTGATTCTTGTGGATCTAATTTAGTGACCAAGCCAATCTCTTATTGATCAATGAAGGGCACATGTGGCACAACGAAAGCAATTAAAGAAATGAATTAGAATTGGGTTGAGAGTCCTAAAGACCAAGATATGCCTATTTGCAAAGTTGAGTACCACATTGCTGGCCAAGATGAAGTCTCCCATAAACCACTACAATCAGTTTTGCAATGAAAGCGTTTGGACCGAGCCTATCTAAGAATAGAAAGGGTCCAATCATCTGGCGCACCACACGAAAGAGTGTACCATGTTCGATGTCACGCACTGATTTTTGGCTCTGACTAGGTCTTGACTCGGACAAAACCCGATAGTCTCTCGATTAGAACTCACCCTCCTAAGAGGACGAGTGCAACAGTGTTTGAACTTGAAATTAATTTGATTGAGGGCTTTTTGAAAAAGATTTGGAGCCGCCACCTAACATGGTTAAAGGTATGTCAGGTCACCCAAAGCTAAGTGTAATCTGAGGATCAAAGTCAAGTTTTTTAGAATGATTAGAAAATTTCCTCTTGAGAGGTGTATTAAAAAATAGGGTTGTTTGGCAACCTTTGAAAATGTCTTAAACCCTTTTAAAAAATGACTCTAGTTTTGGTCTTTGAAACATAAATCTATGGTTCGGGGGTTGGATACGTGTAGGGAAGATATCTTAAAATCATCACCCTACCTTGCCGTTACGGTACCTACATGTCTATTCACATTTGAATTCACTCACTTGAATCTCTAATTCCTAAATGTCCATTTATATCCACTTAAAAAGATTTTGAAAAAGGATTTTGCCATCATTATTGGGGTGAATGATGCATGATACAAGTTAAAAAGAGTTTGAAAGAACTTGGGGTTGGATTTTGAAAATGGGCATTTGAGTTTAAAAATGGGTTATGACTGTACCTATGAATGTTGGTTACGTATCTTATTTGACAAGAATCGGGCCAGTCGTAGTTTGAACAAGAGTTCGATTGAGAAGAGACTCATGGAAGTCTTGGAATATTTTGAAACTTGAACTCGAGAGAATTTGGATTTGAAACTGGATGTTGGATTATTTTTGAAATAGAACTTGAGAATGTTTTTAAAAATACATTCGAAATAGAACTTTGGAGAGTTTGGAAAACACTTTTTGAAAAAGGGGTTATGAACTCCCTGAGATTGTTTTGACATGCTTTTGAAGGTAACTCAAGAAAGATTTGGAAAGTTTTGGCAACTTGATTAGGGATTTGAAAGTGAGACTTGCATTTGGAAAAGCTATTGTGAACTTGTCTTGAAAAAAATTTTAAAAATAGTTTTTTATTTACCATGAGTTTTAAAAAGTATTTTTTTTTAAAAGAAGGGCTAGAAATTTCCCTTGTTTGAATATCTTACTTGATCTTAGACAACCCTAATCATAGAAGACCTTGGGTAGTTTCAAGAGTGTGATGTTTGAAAATAGTTTTCGAAAAAGAGTTTTGTGAAACATTTAGGGTTTAAAATCCTAATGTGAACCTTGCAAGTTTCATTTGATGTATCACTTTCATTAGGAAACCCTAACAATAAGAGAGTTAGGATCATATTAGGGTTATGAGATTTTGAAGTCATTTTGGATATAGTTTTTGAAAAAATAGTAAGTGTCTAGCCATTTTGGATTGAGAAAAGTTTGAAAGAGCTTTTTCAAATATTTTTGGGGTTGGAGTTGGAATTGAAATTTGAAAAAGGGTTCTAGAGTTACAATTTTGAAGCCTCCTAACTTAGGTTGGTGCAAATTAAGTTTAGGTAACCTAGGAGTAAGTTGATTAGAGTTAGGTTAACATAGGGTTAGACCAACTAGGGTTAAGTTGACCTAAGGGTAGACCACCTACAGTTTGGTTGACCTAAGATTTGGACCACCTAAGGTTGGAAGTTGGATTAGGGTTAGGGTTAGGGTTAGGGTTTGACTTTAATGGTTTAGGTAACCTAAGGTTCTAGGCAACCTAGGTTTGGAGATGATTGGGGAAGGAGGCTATATGCATGCACTTGAAAAGGAAGTTCAAAAAATCTATGATTTTATGTGAGAACCAGAAAGATAGAATTTCATACAAAATGGAAAATTTTGATCTTATTTCCAAAATGAAAATTTTGATTTGTTTCCTAAAATAGAATATTTGATTTGTTTTCAAAAATAGAAGATTTGATTTGGTTTCTAAAAATAGAATATTTTATTTGAAATAGAAAAAGGAAAGATTTGAATTGAAATAGAAAAATGAATGATTTTAGGGAAAGGACTTATAAATAGCAAAATTGAATTCATTCAATTAAATTGTGAGGTGACATCCTTGAATGGTGATTCAATGAGGATAACTTTATGGATCAACAAACAAGGTTTATAGTCCCTTGTAACGAGAAAAATGTATGCAAGTTTGTTAAGTCTGAGTATAGACTTAGACAAGTACCAAACACTGACAAGAGAAGTTTGATAGTGGAGAGACGTCAAATGAATTCAAGTGTTTATGTGATAAAAACTAAGTATATAAATGTCATTGTTTGTCTTTTTGTGAATCTTCATCTCACATTAGTAAAACGGTAACTGAGTATCTTATATGGAATATAGCATAATCAATCTACTGGAAGGCTATAGATAGGATACTCAGATATTTTAGACACATCTAGAACTATAGGTTGCACTGGATATTTGACGCTAAAGATTCCAAATCCTTAAATGAATATGTCTTTACCCTTAGAGATGCAACGATTTCTTAAAAATCCTCTAAACAAATGTACATAGCCAGATCCACTATGGAATCTAAAGTTACTGCTACCAAGTGAGGTGGCAGTGTGACTTTGGAATTTTAGAGGATATTCCTTATGATCATAACCTATATTAGCTATTTGTGTACATTGCGATAGGTAATCAGAAATAGCAATGGCACAAAATTGTATCTCTAATGGCTTGTCACAACATGTATGTCATTGACAATGTATTATCAAGCAATTGCTTGTAGACAGAATAATATCCATAGATTATATTTAGTCAAAGGATAATATTGCCTGGTAAAAGATCAAATATTCTTCATTGAGAGGAACGGGCTTTAAAGCCTGTGACTTAAAAGTTATCATAATGACAACCCAACCTAGCTGATTGCAAATCCCAAGATCTAGGTTCAACATGACAACTAAATTATGTGTGACTTAGTAAAAATCATTAAGGAACTCATTCCACTGCTCACTCCTATAATGAAATAGTAATAACCTACAGAGAATGTTAGGATAAGTTAAGATTTTAACGATTCTTATATCTTGGAATGCGAAGTGGACTATATTAGGATACTCTTAATAAGAAATCACCTATGTGAGTGTGAAGAGGCGGCTTCAATGAGAATTGTAAGGTTGAATTCTCTAAACTACTCATGAAACTACCAGGTGTTGTTCAAGGCCAAAATGAATACAATCGTGAGAACCAAATTGTGTCCGGAGTGAAACAGTGCGAATACTGTTGTCTCTGTTTATACAAAAGGCTGAACAGTTCAAGACATTATATTTAATGGTTAGCCTATAAACCCAATAGTATGTCACTAGAAAAGGTTCAAAGCCAAAAATCACTTATCCTGATGCGGTAACTTTCCACTAAAACTTTCTCTATCATGTCAGCATTTTCATTTGTATTTACATTAGCCAATCTCATTCATGTGAGGGATTATTGAAAAATTTGTGATTTATCATAATCGTTGAGCCTCTAAAAATATGGGACCAACACATCCTTTGATGTGGGTCCAAGGTGCTATGAATTCACCTACATGAGGATATTAATATCAAGTATTTATTTGCTCAAATTCATGGAGATTTGAATAATATAATGACTCTTAAAGTGACAAACATGACCATGATTTACTTGGGTAAAGTAGGCTTGTCTCACATTGGTTTCTTATGAAACCAATTAAGGGTTTATATAAACTTCCCTTGAAGCTGGGTTTAGGCCCCAAGGGGTACCCAATTTTGTGAAAGAGAGTAGACCTACCCAACCATGGGTCCACCACACACGCACATATATATGATACTATATAAGTTGTTTGCCTACAACTATAGGCAAGCCAAAGACTTGGAGAGGGATAGAGAGGAGGGAAGAAAAATGATATTAGATTCGTCATTTAGATGTAGAGTTAGGGATTTATTTTGCATATTTGTGTAGAACAACATAAAGAATAAAATAAATAATTCTGGAGTAGTAATATTGATAACTTTCTTGTACACTTCACCTACGGATTAATAGGAGAAACAAAGGATAGAGTTATTGAACAGCTTCATAAGTATGGATTATACTGTAAAACAGAAAAAAATTACATAGATATAGATGTGAGTCTATTTAAATATAGAGAGAACCTTAAAAATCCAGATCCAAAACCTTTTGGCAGATTCAAACCTTCTCCTAAACGTCCAATTACAAATTTTGAATCAAAATCCTAGAAAAATCTTCCTCAAAACCCAGTAGAAACATACATTTGTTTGAAATCAACCTCAATGTATCGCCAAAATAAAAACAACAACAAACCCTAGATATTACTGTCATTGACAAGAAGAAGAAAAGGAAGGTCATGATCTGATCTACAAGCTGCGAATGGATCGCAAGAGTATCCCTTTAAAATAGCCAACAAATGCCGGAAATACACTAAGAACGCCTCACAACTAGTAAAATATTACCCCAAAAAGAGATTTTGGTTTACAGGAGATGCATATATAATATTCGGAATTCCCAATTACATGATGTGATCCTATGATATCTTTGTTTAGTAGTCTCGGACACGGAAAAATATTTTTTCCCTACAAAAAAGGGAGCAACGATCACATTTTAAGCACATATTTCACCCTAAAACCATGCCAAAATTGGAATACATTAATAGGAATATACAAACGTTCATACAGAGTTATATAATGCAACAATTAGGTTTGATTTAAATCTACAACAGCTGATTTATACAGGAGGACCAAACTATGAGTTTCGCCATTGAATTCATTCATTACCAACAATGATTTTCAAAATCACACCTGTCGGTTCGATTGATTGTACTCCGATGGGCTTGAAAAGCAAAGAGATTTAGCGAGCGAATTTCAACTGATCGATCTATGGAACTTTTTAGAATCCTTCCAAGCGACCCGGGAAGAGAGAGGACACGGAAATCTATAGAGATGAGAGAGATTATCAGATCTCAAATATCTAAGCATTAAACGATAACAATATGAAGTGGTGTAATTCAGGAATATATATATATATATATATATCAGTATCAACATGCCAAATAAAAAAATATATATGTTTTTTGATCTGACCTCAGCCACCATTTTCTTGCAATAGTCTTTGAAGATTTGCGCGTTTATACATTTACAAAATCGTTCTATGGATTAATTGTTTAACACTTTGATTGGCATAATTACACAGTACTATATTGTTATCAGGACCTGAAATGGCTCTTTTTATCTGATGAATTGTGTTTTTTGATTGTTTCTCAAATATGTGAGATCTATGCAGGCTAGTTAAATTTTTCTGGCTTCAGTAGCAACCCTTTTGTTTTGTTTCTTTATTGTTTCTTCACTTGTTAGATGTACATAAATTCATACTAACATTGGTTCCATCATTGGCTCATTGTCTCCAAACATGTTTTAAACTGATGATAGTTCCTAATTTGTAATAGAGTAGGCCAATAAATGCTCCTGAATTGGGGTTGTAACTACATTAAATATATGAAGATTTTGGCATATTGTTAAGGGTAAATGCAAAATCACAAGATTCAGCAAATAACAAATCTATATTTTCCATTCAAACTGATCTGAACTATTGCTATATCAATAGAAATCATTCCTTTTCATATTCATCTTCATCTCCACTCCATTTATTTTTCATTTTGGGGCCAAGAGGCCCTTCCTGGCCTAATTAGGAATCTTCAACTTCTGAGATGCACCTTTGATCTTATCTGAAGCAATATCAGCGAATGTGGCACCAAGCATAGGCTTACTATGTAAATAGACCTCAGCTTCTTGTAGATCTCCCTTCTTGACATGCCTTTTGGCTGCAACATCAACAGGGAGGTCCAACCAAAAGGTACCATCGTTTGAACCACCTTGGGGAAGATTCGAGCTAGGGGGCTCGACAGGAACAGGTTTCGACTCTTCCCCATTTCTGTATAGTGGTGCCCCATTTTTTAAAAACCAGCTACAGAAGAGGGAAGGTATTTTTCACTAGGATGAAAGTAAATACATGGAGAGTAAGCTTTAACCAATGCCTGAATTTGGTTTAGATTAGGCATACGAGATAACTAATTAGCTTTGGCAAGGAGTAGGAGCAAAGCAAGAATTATACTTGGCTAACACTTAACAGAAACAAAGCTCAGTCCAGAAACAGGTTTGTAGGACAAGTGCATGGAATATTTTCCCAAAAAGCGTAGGAGTAGGAGAAAATTAAGCAAGAATTATACTTTGCTAATGAAGATTCCGCATTGGGTATGCACCTTTAAGAAAAATTATCAATTTGATTAATACTTTTGACTAATTTAATCATTTTCTGATGCTTTTCTTGCCACATCTGTTGCTATGCTGGACGGAAGGTGCTGAAATTGCCATAGAATACTCTTGCTATTTATAAAAGTGAGAAGATGCACTGGATGGTTATGATCATTTGTGTACACTACTGATGTACTTATATATGTGTATATATATATATATATATGCTGGTGAATGAGGATGCTGGTTGATGTTTGATAGCATATTATCTCGAAAAAAACTTCCCAAAATTAGTAAAAGTAGCAAAGAATCATTACTAGTTTAGGGTAAAACTATACAACTAAAAAATTCATTTAGAATATCTATACAAAATACCATTGCATTAGTTCTAAATTACAAACAATTCCACAGTTACATAATTCTGTACAATTTTTCTGAAAAAATAGCATTTTTTGTAAATTTATTTTACTTTCTTTGCTTTGTAAGCAACCACCCAAACATAGAGTTCCATGATTCCGGTGTTTCCTAATATAATAGAATCAAACTGAAATTCTCTCCCTCTCTATAGGATGGAAAAAGACAGAAAAATAAAGTAGAGATGATGTAAATCTTTACCATCAAAAGCATGAAACACGCAAAGTATTCTAATGTCATTATCAATATCAATTGTAAGCTTATGCTATGATCATCATGAATAATTGTAGAATCATCATTAATATATCATCGTATAAGTGGAAATGCAAGAGATTTATCCAATCAGCGGACCAATAGCTATGTTATGATCCAACTTTTCAATGTACCAGTACTGGTAGTGGGGACTTCTGCTACTATGGGTACACGTTATTAGGAGCAAGGCACAAAGTAATTAATTACCAAAAGCTTAGTCATGATAATTTGTACACAAAATGCAATCATCCAAATATTCCATCACTAAATTTCACAGGTATAATTGATATACATAAGTATTAGGATAATCACATGGTTCTGGCCAACCATTATTAATAGTCAAAGTATTGAAAGACCAAAAGAAAAAACACTTGCATATCACATGATTTGAGAAAAATAATATAAGAATATGATGTTCATCATCATGTTAGTTTCAAACCCGCAACAGCCCTTTTCTCTTTTTTCTTTTTTTTAAAGCAATGATTAACTGCATCAATTTGCACACTGCCAAATATGAGGATCTCATGTCAAGACATCCCACAACAGTAAACAAGAAAAACTACAAGGGTGGTATATGATTGGCTGATTCTCATCTATTCATGTGATGTTAAATTTGATATCTCATCATGCTGTCTTGTGGCAAGCTATATCATTTATGCAATACTTAAAATTTACATAATTTGTATGAACGGTGACTCTGCATGAATTCGAAAGCGTATTCAATCAAAAACCTAAACACTCTATAAGAAAAATAAAAAAACAAAACAAAACGAGAGCAACTACTAACCAAGCTTATTTAACAAGAAAAGTCCTCCCCCAAAAGAAAATAAGATAAGTTCCACAAGGTTGGAAAGCTTTGCATGTATCCAATTGCATATTGCACATATGATGCCTTGCACGTTACTACTATATATTAAGGGGTTGGCTGCTTGTCTTTTCATTCTTTATTGCTTCACATTTTTCAACCCTCTCAATTTGCAGAATATAGTTCTTGCCTAACCTACTTATTCCTTGCGCTTCTCATGTTTTAAATCTGTTTTTGTTTCAAGTCTTTGTCACAAAGACTCAACAACATGGGCAATTGTCTATATCTATCTTCTTCCCCAACAAATATCTCCAAGAAAACCAAGAAGCCAATGCCAATCGAAACCATGTTCAAGCTTCCTTCTCCATTGCCCACTTGGCCACCAGGTTCTTCTATCTTCACTGTCACCTAGTTCTTTATGTTGGTTTTCTTTGATATCTGTGCCTATATATATACATATATGTATAACCCGTTTTGTGTTTCTATCATAGGTGAAGGCTTTGCAAGTGGAAAAATTGATTTAGGAGGATTAGAAGTGTGTCAAATATCATCTTTTACTAAAGTTTGGGCAACCCATGAAGGCGGACCGGACAATCTTGGGGCGACATTTTTCGAGCCATCCTCAATACCTGAAGGATTCTTCATGCTTGGTTGCTATGCCCAGCCCAACAACACACCTCTATTCGGATGGGTTCTTGCTGGAAAAGATGCCACAGGTGGCCCATCAGGTGGAGCTCTAAAACAGCCAATTGACTACACTCTTGTCTGGAGCAGCAAGTCTTCAAAAATTAAGCAAGATGGCAATGGATACCTCTGGCTGCCAACACCGCCGGATGGTTATAAGGCCATCGGTCATGTTGTCACAAATTCGCCTGAGAAGCCTTCCCTTGACAAAATCCGGTGTGTTCGCTCTGATTTCACCGATGTATCCGAGACTGATGTATGGATTTGGGGACAAGATAAGGAGATCAATGTATATTCTCTAAGACCAACCAACAGAGGAATCCAAGCTCCAGGGGTCTCTGCAGGAACATTTATAGCTCAAAATGGTGGGGCTGCATTGTCTGTAGCCTGTTTGAAGAATGTCAAGGGTAATTTATCTTCAATGCCTAATCCAACCCAAATCCAGGCAGTGGTTCAGGCTTACTCTCCATGGATTTACTTCCATCCTGATGAGCAGTACCTTCCCTCTTCAGTGAGCTGGTTTTTCAAAAATGGGGCACTACTATACAAGAAAGGGGAAGAATCCAAGCCTATTTCTATTGAACCTACAGGCTCGAACCTCCCCCAAGGCGGCTCAAACGACGGTGCCTACTGGTTGGACCTCACGGTAGATCAAGCAGCCAAAGAGCAAGTCAAGAAAGGCAATTTACAAGATGCAGGAGTTTATTTACATGTCAAACCTATGCTTGGAGCAACATTCACTGACATTGCTATATGGGTCTTCTATCCATTTAATGGGGCAGCAAAGGCTAAGGTAGAGTTTATTAACGTTACCTTGGGCAAAATAGGAGAACATGTCGGCGACTGGGAACATCTGACATTAAGGATCAGCAATTTCAATGGAGAGCTGAAGAGTGTTTACTTCTCACAGCACAGTGGAGGGATTTGGGTGAGTGCACCAGAGCTTGAGTTCCAAGGAGGAAACAAGCCTGTGACATATGCATCGCTGCACGGCCACGCCTTCTATCCGAAAGCAGGGCTTGTTTTACAGGGGAATGGTGGCATAGGTATAAGGAATGACACCGCCAAGAGCAAGATTTTCATGGACACTGGGGTCAGGTTTTTGGAGGTTGCAGCCGAGTACTTGGGATCGGCAATTGTTGAACCTCCATGGTTGAACTATGCTAGGGAATGGGGTCCGAAAATTGACTATAACATTGCAGATGAGCTGAAGAAGGTGGAGAAATTGTTGCCAGGACTGCTGAAACGTAAGTTTGAAAGCTTTGTTAGAGGTCTTCCTAATGAAGTGTTCGGTGAGGAAGGGCCTACTGGCCCCAAAATGAAAAATAATTGGAGTGGAGATGAAAAGACTTGATGCATACTACGTATGAAATATTCAGCATTCTGGGTTAGATTAATTATTGTTTAACATCAAATTATCTTTTTTCTAAGTTTGATTCTTTTGTGGTGGGGCATGACATCGAAATGCATCATTGATAAACATTAATAAAGCTTCCGAATTCGAGTATGGTTTTCCTAAGAAGAATTCATAAGTTGACCTCAAGGTGACAATTTTTGGAATAGGCAGTGATTTGGCATTCAAGAATTTTAGAACAAAGGAATAGTGGAATACTCAAGAATAAGTTAAAGAGTGACGAAAAATAGAAAGAACCAATTTGCAGATTGTTTGGCTGAACAGTATCGATGCAAGGAATTCTAGGGATTAACGTGTCAATATGAGACTATATCTCTGTTATAAATGTTTATGTAATTTTTATTTGATCACATGGCTGTCTACTCACTTTAAAGATTAAAAATAGAAAGAGGAGAATTTTACGGTACTATAATGTTATGTTTAGAACTCAAATTTATCAATTAAAAAATAAAAAAATAAAAAAAAAATGAGAAAAATATAATAAAATCATTGATCCACAATTGAGCAAAAAAAGATACGACCTTCTAAAGTTTTAGCTCTGCGTGCTTTACACAGTCTAAGCATTTCATGATAATGGTACATGTGGAATTTCTGTTCATAGATATAAAAAATAAAAAAATATATAACTATTGTATGAGAATTTTGAAAATTCAAACGGTATTGGTGAAAAAACAGTTACTACAAATATGACTCTTGGTTATCCAAAATATGGGATATAGATTATAGTTACCATAAATGTGACTAGCAGTTATCACAATCACAATGTAATAACATTATAACTATTGTATGAGAATTTTGAAAATTCAAACGGTATTGGTGAAAAAACAGTTACTACAAATATGACTCTTGGTTATCCAAAATATGGGATATAGATTATAGTTACCATAAATGTGACTAGCAGTTATCACAATCACAATGTAATAACATTTTTTTTATTACTTTGATTAAAACAAGCAGTAATTATGATCATTCAAAAGTGTAACTATCAGAGTAGTAAGTATCCTAAAGATACCAGCACCTTCATTGAAAGTACTGTAGTAGTTCCCATAGAAAGCAACTTCCTAGCAACTTCCTAAAAGTACCTTTTGCCACCAACTAAAAAGCAATTAATAGTGGGGGTGAGTGGTTTGTGTTTTAACAGGCCCACTAATAAGAAAGGTGAGTTTGTGGTATAATTGCAGGTGGTACAGCACTGGCCGAACCTCCTAGAATTCATTGATTCTATTTTCAGAAAACCCATCAAGTGATGTTATGCTTAGAAGGGACAGTCTAACAATATGTGGGACTAACATATAGTTTGCATTTAGGTCTGGCCTGGTCTAAGAAAGAGTTTTTGTGGTCTTTTCAATTTCCACTAGACTACTTTTTGATGGCACATTCACGATCAATTTGTCTTATCTGATCGTAGTGTTACAATTTTATTGTCATGTCTCCAAAAGGACCATAATCAAGTTGCCAAGAAAAGAAACTTGAGCTGAGAAAATTTAGGAGCGAGAGAGACTCGGAAGCACACATTCCATACCAAGTATAATGGACCAACTATTACTTATAATCATATATTCTTATATTTTATCACATGTTTAACAAATATGATATGGGAAATGTCCCTTGGCAATTGAAAATCAAGGTTTTAAATATTGTTATCTTTTCTAGCAATTTTGGATCCCACCAACGAAACCAATGTATTAGCTGTTATTTTTTTCCCGGTGGACTTGGGGTGAACTCTTCTAATTCCCCACTCAAACGACAATACAAAAATATATATTCTATATTATTAAAAAAAAAAACAAATTAAAACAAACATACATCATGAAATGAACAAACTCGTGCTCCAGCAAAAGGAACAAAAATGTGGAACAATAAAAGATTACAACAACCATAGTGGGTGGCCTGGTGTTTGGTTAACTCTCTTATGTTAAGTCTGATGTTTAAAGTTTGATTCTTTTTCTACCCTCTATGATTGGTCATTTACAAAGCATGAATACACGTAAATGTACTAATTATGCCGCGAATGTACTGAGAACATATATTTCTAGTTTCTACAGCATGCATCATTTCTTAATAACAATGTGAAGACTTTAACATATATTTCGAGATTCACTTTAACACTTGAGACTACTACATTTGAAAACATATTATGCTTGAATTCGAAATTTAGCGGAGTACCGAACTAAATTCCATTTTCAAGTCTTCTTCCTACCTAAACCATTAATTCTTCCAGTAACATAAAAAAAGTGTGGTACAAGTGTCATAATGCAGCGAATTTTTATTTATAAGTTCTTGAAGAGGGAAGGGTGAGTCGAACATGAACATGATTACTGGCGTAGGTGGTGGTATCATTGCCACTAGGCTAACCCAATCTTTTCTTAATGCCGTGAAATTGCTATTTAATTCATATGGGCCAACCGTTCTATCTGCATTTTCCTTTTAATTGGTATATATATATATTTGATAGAATTGGTTCATAGACTTAAATTAACTTTAAACTTTTTAACAGCTTAAGTAATAAATTCTAATCTTTACTAGCTTGTTTAATTATTTTTTTCATTCGAAATTCTTTTTTTTTTTTTTTTTGGACCTTTTATGGGTTTTTAAGTTATGCTTTTGATATTTTTACAAAAAACTCAACAAAAAAAAGTTAACAAAAAAATTATGAACTAATTAAATAAGTCCACTTATAAACTCATCTAAATGACCTATTAATTACCTTTGGTATTTTGGTTCTATGCACATATTCCTAGGCTCAGCTTTGAATGAGGCTAATGTGAGCCAATTAAAGTCACGGACTGATCTAATATTGAATTTTTGAGCATGTTGGTGACTAGCAAAATAGTTGTCCGTTACATTGCTTATCATCATGAAGATTGCAATATGAATGCCGTTTCTCCCCAACTACTATGCAAATATATTTTTTCTTTTTCAACATTTGCTTTTGATTTTGTTAATACTTTAAGACTTTGACTTTGTGCATAGCATCATTAAGATTAATTGCAATGTGAATACTGCTCTTCCCAACAACCATGCAAATACTTTTTCCTTTTTCCAAAATTTTCTCTTGGTTTGGTTAAATACTTTTAGACTTTGATGTTGTTTATAGCAAAATGCTGCCATGTTTCTTTAGCACAGATTTTAAGCATTTTTTGTCGGATTATAGAAAGTATTGAAAATTATAATTTTATAATTTTTAACATGTACAACCAGACAAAGCACATTTCAAATATGTCTTAAAAACACATATTAGTAAAACCCATATACTTTTATATCAAAAAAACAAAAAAAAAGTTTCGTCATTTTGATTCACAATGGAAGTATAAAAATTGAGTAAAACAACAGCAATACATAAATAAACTTCACTTGGGCCAAAACAACCATAATGGGATCAACCTCCCTTCACTTAGTTTTATTGAGATATCTCAGCAAATCACAGTCAAAACCACCCAATTTCTTAAATAATTGGGTGGAATTTCTCACAACCAATTCCTGATGACAAGCTTGTGTTTTACAAATAGAAACCCTAATAGAAATGAATGATAAATTCCTTAGTTTGATCAGGAAATCAACGCTGATTTGTTTTTTTCCTTTTAATCACTTGAAAAGATACTGAAAACAAGTTTAGTCACTCCAATTTCAAGGAATGCTCAAATGCTATGAAATCATGCAATTCTTAGCAAATAGGGCATTTTAAGAGTCAATGAACGTATAGAATGTAAACTTAAAAGAACATTAAAACTGACATTAACGAAATTTTCATTCAGGCTATGGGAGATACGAGGATTGAATATCAAATAACACATTCAGTGACGAATTAATCATCAATATTATCAACTGCAAAATTGTGGGACTACCCATAGAACTGTGAAAGCACCTATCATCGGGGAAAGAAAAAAAACAGGTAGAAGAACATGGCACCTTTGTTGTGATAGCAGCTTTGATAGGGAACAGTAATTTAACTAGTCTATGATACTGAATATTTCATACATATATGGAATCAACTATTTTCATCTCCACTCCAATTATTCTTCATTTTGGGGCCAGTAGGCCCTTCCTCACCTAACACCTCCTTAGGAAGACCTGTAATGAACTTCTCAAACTTAGTTTTCAACAGTCCTGGCAATAATTTCTTCACCTTCTTGGTCTCATCTGCAAGGTCATAGTCAATTTTTGGACCCCACTCTCTAGCATATTCCAACCACGGCGGTTCAACCACCATCGATCCCAAATACTCGGCCGCAACCTCCAAGAACCTCGCCCCAGTGTCCATCACCATATTACTCTTGCCGGTGTCCATCCTTATACCCATTCCACCGTTCCCTTCCAACACGAGCCCCGCCTTCGGGTAAGCGGCATGGCTGTGCAATGATGAATATACCACCGGCTTGTTAGTGTTGCCGCCTTGGAATTCAAGTTCTGGTGCACTCACCCACACCCCTTTACCGTGCTGTGAGAAATATACACTCTTTAGCTCTCCATTGAAATTGCTGACCCTTAATGTCACATGTTCCCAGTCACCGACATGTTCCCCGATTTTGCCTAAGGCAATGTTAATAAACTCAACCTTAGCCTTTGCTGCGCCATTGAATGGATAGAAGACCCATATCGCAATGTCGGTGAATGTTGCTCCAAGCATAGGTTTGATGTGTAAATAAACTCCTGCATCTGTTAAATTGCCTTTCTTGACTTGCTCTTTGGCTGCTTGATCTACCGGCAGGTCCAGCCAATAGGCACCGTCACTTGAGCCACCTTGGGGGAGGTTCGAGCCTAGACGTTCGATAGAAACAGGGTTGGATTCTTCCCCTTTCTTGTACAGTAGTGCCCCATTTTTGAAAAACCAGCTCACTGAAGAGGGAAGGTACTGCTCATCAGGGTGAAAGTAAATCCATGGAGAGTAAGCTTGAACCAATGCCTGAATTTGGGTTGGATTAGGCATTGAAGATAAGTTACCCTTAACATTCTTCAAACAGGTTAGAGGCAATGCAGCCCCACCACTTTGGGTCATAAATGTACCTGCAGAGACCCCTGGAGTTTGGATTCCACTTTTGGTTGGTCCTAGAGAATATACACTGATCTCCTTGTCTTGTCCCCAAATCCATGCATCAGTCTCGGATACATCAGTGAAGTCGGAGTGAACGCACCGGATTTTGTCAAGGGAAGGCTTCTCAGGCGAATTTGTGACAACATGACCGACGGCCTTAAAACCATCAGGCGGCGTTGGCAGCCAGATGTATCCATTGCCATCTTGCTTGATTTTCGAAGACTCACTGCTCCAAACAAGAGTGTAGTCAATTGGCTGCTTTAGAGCTCCACCTGATGGGTTACCTGTGACATCTTTTCCAGCCAGAACCCATCCAAATAGAGGTATGTTGTTGGGTTGGGCATAGCTACCAAGCATGAAGAATCCCTCAGGTATTGAGGACGGCTCAAAAAATGTCGTGCCAAGATTGTCCGGTCCGCCTTCAAGAGTTGCCCAAACTTTAGTGAAAGATGATATTTGGCAAACTTCTAATCCTCCTAGATCAATGGTTCCACTTGCAAAACCTTCACCTAAGATTGAAACACAAAACAGATTATACACACACACACACACACACACACATATATATATATTTATGATGACAATGGAAGCGGATGAGGGTAGAGAGGACTACCTGGTGGCCAAGTGGGCATCGGAGAAGGAAGCTTGAAAATTGTTTCGATTGGCGAAGGCTGGTTGGTTTTCATGGAAATATTTAATGGAGAAGAAGGTAGGTTCAGACAATTGCCCATTGCATATAAGAGAGTAAAAAGAAGGTGGAAAAGTTGGAACTGCAAGGCCATGGTATGGAAAGAGCCCTTTAGCATACCAGCAAATTCCAATGCTTCAATACAACCTACCTGTTCACAACATTTTCTGCAGAGCATTGCTATATAGTCAACGTCTATAATTTAGTGTAGTTTTTCCATTGTCTCAGTCATTGCTGCCTTTGGTTTGTTTGTTTTGCTTTTTGTTTGGAGCCAGGGCCCATGATACCCTTCACAGCTGTCGCCCATCCACAGTTGTGGGAGTACCCCACTCCATCACTCACCTTCGCCAGACAGAAATGTTGACGTCTCTTCTATCCCTCTGTTTTGGGTTGGTGTCCATCTCTTGGGCCGATTACTATTACAGAGGTGGCCACGCTTTCACCGACTATTTTCTCTGCTTAGGGTTGCGTTACGTAATGTTGCTAGTTGTTAACATCAATGGTCACATGGCGTTTAACTGCTGTAATAACTAAAAAAGCAGTATTTTCAACTAATTAAAACATTAAAAAGAAACAAACAAACAAAACAGAAGGCAGAGACAACTTTGTTTTCAGTAAACTATTTTTATTTGAACCACATGTGGCGGGTGTTTTCTTGCTCTTTTTTATGCTCTTGCATTTGGAGAAAGGGTTTATTGTTACTTTCAGGGTTTTTTAGAGACAAAATCTAGATGGGTTTGGTCTGTTACTTAGAGATTCTCTGAATTTGAGGTCGGTTAAGGCAATTTAGAGCGACTTCATCATATACACGAAACTAAAAATTATAACCGAAGTAGTATTTAAATGACTAATGCTATGTACACGTCTATCGATTATGCATTTAACAATTTTTGTTGAGTTGGTAGATGCTGATAGGTAGATTAATTCTTACTCGCTCTCTACTTATTAGTACGTGTCAACTCAACAGAAGTAATTGGAGACGTAATCGGTAAGCGTGTATTATTTTAAATTGCGTTTCGTAATGGAATTTTTCTCTGGTTTCATCCTAAGGTGAAAAAGTTTGGCCGATCTGGGTCGGTTCAAATTTGATGCTATGGGCATGTTTCTGGCTCTAGATTTGTTTTGTCCAAACTCTGACATCTGCTGAGGTTTGGAGTAACGGTGGACTTCAGTAGCGGTATACATGGATCGGATTGGTTGAGTAGTCCAAAATTCAAAATCGAACAGAGCTTAATCGGTTTCATAATTTTGGATCCAAAACAAAAAAATCCAAGTCAGTTTAGGTTAGAGTCGGATCAAGTCGGGTCTCATATTTCATACAAAGGTTGATTAATTCACTTCAAAATTTAGCTCGTTATTGTAGTTTCAATTTCTGAAATAGTTTAAAAAAAAAAAAAAGGGTCTGAAACAAATAAAATATTTAAGTAGAATGAATAATGATTTAAAGTCATGTACAAGATCAAGATGTATATAGAATTTATAACATACATAAATTAATTGAGATTTGGGTTGGTTCAAGTCTCAAAAATACTAACCTGACAATCTTACTTGACTTATTTATTTAATCATTTTAAGACCTATAACCAAACTGAGCCGAGAGATGAACATTGGGCAGTCGAGCTTAAATTAGATAAAAAAATGTGAAAAAAAATAGAATAGCACGTTGGTTCCACAGGTCATTCATGACTAAACCGTGTTACACGACGTTGTTTTGAGCTTTTAGTGTAGTAAAGCGTCGAAACACAACTTTAACAAGTAAAAGTATTAAATAAATACTTCAAACTCCCAACCGACAGTCCAGCTAGCGTTCTGTTGGGCCGAACTCGGCCGGTCTGAACTCAGACCTAAAGCTGCATTCTCAAGCCGGCCCATGTGACCCGATTTATATATATATATGTGTGTGTGTGTATATAATCAGATATATTGGATGGACGAACCCTTCCTTTCTTCTACTTGTATTTCTTCGTTTCTTATAATGCAAATTCTAAACATTCTGTAACAAGATATGTATCATATATGTATGTACAGATATTGAAAATGAATACTTACAGAGATAAGAGAGAGAAAGATTCGTAACAAAATTGCAAGATTGCAATCTACGCCACACGTGAGACGGTTTAAGCTGCAATTTCGACGACGAGCGGCACCATTTATGATGGGTTTGTCTTTATCATTGGTATGGATTGGGGTTCTTATTGGTTTCTTCCTTCATTTCTTTAGAAAACCCCATATTTGGGTGAAGTCTCTTTCCATCATTTGTTCTTGCTGCCGTTGGCGGCGACAACCCTTTATCACAAACAACTAAAGCTAAGCCTCCTTTTATATACACTCTTTAGACGAAACGTGAGAGAGAGGATGTGTTCTCACAAACCCAAGGGATGTTTCCCCAAGCGACGGACGCGCCACGGCCCCGTCAAATCTCTAAGAAAAAATTTCTATTTAGACTCCATAAATTTTAAGCATCTGCGCTAAGAAATAACACATTAACTTTCTTAAATTTCAAAATTTTCTTATGATGTTTTAAAATTCAATAATTTTTATCATATGTACTTGATCACGCAGCAAAATTCAAAAAAATTACCTTAACTTTTTAAAATTTAAGAGAATTTTTTTTATTAATTTATCAATAAAATTCAAAAAAATTTACCTTACTCTTTCATAGCCCCATGGAAATAATTTCTAATTTCGTTCTTGATTTCACATCAAATATAACAAAATTAAGAAGATACTATTTTTAGATTGCAAAATATCAATGTTAAACCGTGATATACCTAAACAGCTTATATATACTTCTCACATTGATATATACCTTTTTTTTACAAAATTCCAAACACACAAATCAAAATAATACTGGATAGTAAAGTGAAATAATTCTAGTGAGCACAAAATTTTGTTTAGCCTGGCCCTACCAGCTTACACCATATTTTCAAGTCTTATAAATCATGGGTGGGCTGGGGTGGAGGCCAGCCTTCAAGTCAATGTCCACCTCAGAATCAAACTGACCTATAGAGGTCGGATTGATTTAGTTTTCAAGTTTTTCAGTTTTTTTAAATATTCCTACAATCAATATAACTATACAGATGTTGCGAACATTAGTTATTATTCAAGGCTTATAGGATTCAATCATTATTCAAGAATTTAGAATTTTAGAATTAAAATATTCCAAAATTGTAGAGTTATAATAGCATATAAGAAATAAAAGGAATAAAAAAAAATGGTAGATCATGTAAATTAAAGGATTATCTGGATACTAATTTAGGCAATGTTTTGGATTTAGGGTTTGCAAAGAAAAAGCAAATTATTTATACTCATTCACTTTTTCTGCAAGTAATGGGGCAGACGACGTGTAGGTGGATCAACTTATCAAGTTTCCATTAAAACAGGATCCACAAGGAAAAACACTTGCCATTCGTTGGTTATTAGCGGCATCTCAAAAAATTCCGAATCGAAATATGGTTTTCAAATTAAGTTTCGAATTAATGGACGTGCCAAAAGGAGTGGCGAGGCTATACACAAAAAGGAAGAGACTCATGGAATGGCAGAGGCAAATAGAGGTTTTGCACATCTTCGTTAATCCATAAACAGGATCTATTTATAGACCCGTGGATTAATGAAGGAATAAAAAATAGATTTTTTGAAAACCAAACAAAAGCAAGAAACTAGCTTCTTTCATTTCATTTACTATTCATTTCTTTTCATTTTCCTTTAATAAATCCAAGAAAGAAACACATTGTCGAACAATTAAAAAGTCAAAATAATAAGCAGTGTGATTTCTCTCTAATCAAACTTGCTCCGATTCAAAAACATTGTTTGCAAATGTGAATTTCTACTCAATGAAGAATTACACATTGAAGAATGACAATGAAAAGCAAGCTAAGGGCTATAAAATTGAATTGGTTGCAATGCCCATTCATGGTTTTTTCATTTGGGCCAAAATGGTTCATTAGGTAGTTTTGGGCTTATAAATGAAGGTCTATGAGTGTCTGACATGTGAAGTCCACCGTTTTCCCAAAAAATTAATTATTATATATATACACAAATGAGTGATGGTATGAAGGAGACGCGCCCGTCATAACAATGACGGGAACGCTCGGTGTCACGGCCACAACCACAAGTTTCACTCATTCTATGAACTCCTTTTGCGTTGTTTTAGCTTGATCGCTCTAAGAACGAGTCGTTTTCTTTTTTTAACATAACAAAGCGTGATTATTATGTCTTATCGGAGTCTCTCTTCCCACTTTTCCGGTTCTAGGATACACTATCAAGACAACCCATCTTATCTTCTCTCTCCCTCCAAGCTTGTCGGTTTTCCTGTTAATCACCATTAATTATTCACCCATCTAATTGTCACAGTATAAAGTTACTGACAATTAATCAACTACAGCCATTGATTTCACAAATTTTTTTCTTAGCCACATTCGAATTTTGATTCTATAGAAATTGTGTTTTTAATCCTGTGGGCTGTGTATGTATATTTATTTATATATATGATAACCGTAAGAACACATCAAAAAATTCAAAGGGTTTGTATATATGTATGTATATATAAATATATATAATTAACAACATATACGTATATATACACATAAAAAATATTTTATATACAGACTAAATTGGATATATATACATATAAATATGTAATGGGGTAATGTTATACAAATAAAAAATTTATACAAAATTTTAATACAAAATGATATGTCTTAATAAAAGTATTTTATTTCAAAATAAACACCTATCATAATAGTTTTTAATTACAAAATAGTCACTATCATATCATTTTGTATGTAAATTTTATATAATTTTTTTATAAAAATAGCATTTGATTTTGATATTTGGTAGAGGCCATTGTTGGATTTTAATAACAACTATGCAGGATCTGAGATTGATGGTGAATGATCCCTTGTTCATCCGCGAATGATGAATTTTATGGTTTAAATAATCTACAAATTAGCACAAATTTTAGGACTTTAAGAAGACAGAGAGAAGGTGAGTTAACTATTAGCCATTCGCCGCCACTATTAAATCAAAACGGCTCGGCTCCACAGCTCAACAATCCAAATTCCAAACAAAAGAGCACATTAAGGAACTCGTGGTTTCAGTTGCGCCACGGAGCTTTCCCGTCAAATGTTACAACTTTGAGTCTCTCTAATCTCACGGATGGGTGGGAATGCCTACTCTCGAAAAGAAAAAAAAAAATAATGTTGATTAGGCTTTTTCACATAAGAAGAGTTGTCTATTCACCATGCAACATGTCATATAATAATCAGTCGATCATATATAATTACCTATATTAAAAGTAGCAACTTTCTTTTAGTTTAAGTTAAAATTTATTGACCTTTATTAGAAAGGTTAAGAGTTCAATCTCTCTTTTTAGATTTTCTTTTCTACTTCGACTCTCTTGTAATTTCTTTTGATGAATTAAAAAAAATTAAAATTTATTTTCCATGTTAAAGAGAATTTTGAAAGTACAAGTTTCATTTTTTTCAAAGTCATGTCATCTTAAAAATCAAAATCACAAGTTTCTATGGATGTTGAGGATTGCTTTTGATTTTTAGAATGGCATCCCCAAAGCAATTGAGAGAGAGAGAGAGTTGTCCTTTTTGTTAAAAATAAGAAAAATAAAGTTTTTGGATCAATGGGAAACAAAGGCTTTGTGACAATACACATTCGATGCCAAATATTATAGATCAGCTATTATTTACCTCTGTAAATAATCAATATATATATATATATATATGCTAAGTCAGGTGGTGGTTTTTGCTCCAACTTGGCCTCTGATCACCAATTAAAAAACCAATTTGACCTTATAACTTCTCCCAATAGTACTGCTATAACTAATTGAAACTAATTACCAGTAGATTCCACCAACTATTATTATTGTTCCAAAAGATTCTTTTAATTTTCAATACTAATAACTTATCCCAAACAAGAAAAAAAAAAAAACAAAACTAATAGCTTAAGATTACTCTACTGTATCCAACTAGTTTTCTTTATCAAAACAAAAAACACAAAAACACAAAATGCACAATTACATGCAAAATCACTTTTTATTTAACAAAAATTTCTTGCAACTTGTTTGATGTATGTACCTTTTCTAACATGGTGTTACCTAGCATTAATGTAAGAAGAATTTTAAGGAGTGAATATATTATAGATGACAATTGGAATTGTCTACTTCCAACTTGAATTAACGAGAGAGAGAGAGAGAGAGAGAGAGAGAGAGAGAGAGAGAGAAGAGAGAGAGAGAGAGAGAAGAAAAGCAAAGCAAGATGAAAAATAAAACATGTCTACATTTTTAATGATTGGGGTGCTATCTACTAACAATACCTGTCTTCTTAACGCCCACATTAATTGGGTGACCTATCCCACATGTGTTTGTATGTATGTATATAAATTTGGGGACAAACATAAAAACATTGTACATTCCTTGCATTTTAATCCACGCCTGTGTGCTTTTAAAATAAGAGGAAGCTTAACCATAATGTAATGGTTCACCATATTTTGTCTGTAGTACTATATAAACTAATGAGATGTGATTTAGAAAGCTTGTTTGGTTCTCTTTTCTAAACCTACTATTGCTTAAGACGCTAAATGGGTTTTAGGTTCCAAGACTGTTTAGAGTTTAAAAACATTATTAATTTGATTCCAAATATTTGTAAAATTATTAAAAATATAAGCAGGATTATATTTGTAAAATGATTACTTATATTTGGCACGAAAAGTGTGACCAATGCCTCGAATTAATAGCTAAAACATGATTCAAGATGATCAAAACATTCTATGAAAAATAAAAAAATGGTAATGTGGAAATTCCATAAAAGATGACTCATGATATGGAGGTTGAAACGACATTCATGTTATTTTTGATTCTCTGAATGCAATTAGATATCTTCTGGGCTGTTGTGATCCGGCCGAGCACGCATATTATTTAAGAATAATAACTTTATTTTCAGAAAATTAATGTGATTTCAAAATAATTTGTTGCAAAAAGTCAACAAGCATGTTGGTTCTCTTAGGGAAAGAAAACAAAGTGTTAACTGATCTTGCTTTCTATTCGTAGAACTTCATATATTGTATACGTCGAAACTATAAAATTGAAGCTTTGTTAGAATCTAAACCTCAACACCTCCACCTTGGTCCATCCACTTCAGCTACCACCTCATTTGTTAAATGTTGATAGAAACTGTGAGGCCATCACATTAGATGAATCAATTATTATTTTAAAAATGTCCCCATGTGGGTCATTAGAAGAATTAGAGCATTTCGCTAAAAACTAAATCGATCAACATATTACGAAATTAAATGTAACAACAACTACAACAATGAAAACGGAAATCCCAACAAGAAGTTTTTTTATTATTGTTTCGTCTTCAGTTGAAATTGAATGAACAACACGATTGAAGGGCAAGCAAAAGGGAGATTGAGAATTGGTCTTTCTTCTGGACTGTTGTGATGCGGCCGAGCACGCGTGCTATATATATATATAATATATATATATTTCATATATATAAATTAAAATAAAATAAAATAAAAGAAAGCCTCAATGGATAGGTTCTACAAACTATGTAGGGAGATAATAAAAAAAAAAAATTTGGGATGCAAGGAGGCTAATCTCATTTCCATTCAATGAAGGATTTGTTCTAGAGTTTTTCAACCCGTATAACATAACAAAATGTTCGCTGAAGCAATTAGAGAGAGGGTGTTGGTATGAAATCTTCAAAATAGAAGATACCTAAGACGAAGGAATTTAAAATGTAGATAATTTGAAATCCCGAATTTTTAAAGTGTTGTTGTTTGTCCAAAATATTTGAATTCCACTATGCCTTCTGTATAATCTACAAAAAAATTCAAAAAAAAAAAAAAAGGAAAAGGTACGTAAGCGTACATTCTTCTTTTAGTCATACATGCCCACCACCCTAAACGCAATAAAAGAAATGGTAGGATGTTATTGAAGAAAACATTTCAAGGCCTTGTAGCCCTTAATTTGGGCAGCTATAGTTATGATAATCACGAAAACAAGAAAAAAAAAAAAAAAAAAAAAAAAGAATGATCATAACGAAAGGGTCTCGCATGAAACTGGGAGAAAAAAAGAAGATAGCTGGAGCTTTGATACATCAGGAGAGATCAACAATTCCTAAGCTCTAAATTATTTATTTTAAGAATATGAAGATGAATCCTATTTAAGAGGATTTTATTTTATTTTACCTGTTTATTACATATATTAATTTCTTTAAAGGTTTTAATTAAAATCCTTGTCAATTTACATTCAAATTGAGAATTTCAAAATCGTGAAATTAAAATTGTCTGTAAAGCTTCAAGCCTTTCACCCAGACCCACCGTATGTAAGTTTGAAAAACCCAAAAATACACTGTATCTACCTATGTAATAAAGTAATTAAACAGTAGACATATGTTATCAATTAAAGATGAATTGCCCAAACTTGTGATCTATACATATATATATATATATATATGGTTTCGAACCCATGTTATTTTTTCTCTCTCTAAAGCGGGTGAGTAATTTATTGACAGGGACGTGCAGTTTCTCCATTATATAGGATGGGTGAAAACCGTATAGCCCTTACTGTGAAGTATCAAGATATGTTTATTACTGGTCTCAAAATAACCTTGAACTCAATTAATTCATACTACCTGAGCAAATTCACTGTCATCTAAATTAAAAATTACGCTAAAAAGGAATACATATTCTTTTGGGTTAAAAATCAGAGAGTGTTATACAACAATACATGCATTATCATCAAGAATAACTTGTTGGTGAAGTTTTTGCTTTCTGTCTTTTTGTTTTTTTTTTATTTTTAACATTTTAAAAAACTAGAAAATTTTTGAAAAATAGAAATAAAGCATGTTTGGTAACCTTTTTCAAATATTTTTATTTTAATAATTCTGAAAACAATTTTTTAAAAAAGTTTTTGTAAAATTTTTTTTGTATTTTTTTTTAAATCCAAACTGCACTAGGCTACCAAACCAACCCACTGCCCAAATGTGTTTTCCATTTCTCTATTGCCTATAGAGAAAAAACAAATTGTACACTAGAACACAAATGCAAGGCCAAACCCTGCCAAAATGTGTTTTCTATTCTTAATTATAGAGAAAAACAAGGACACTAGACACAATAGAATGCATTTGGAAAGGGTGGAAAGGCATATTTAAAGACTATCTTACAAAAATATTTCCGAAAAACGGCTCTTTTTCAATAAAAAAAATAAAAAACTCTTACCGAGGTTTCTATAGTCTTAAAGAATCCAGTTAATTTAGAACTAAAAACGACCCAATTAAGACCAACTTTATTGTCAAAACTTTTTTTCCCTCTGATTTCCTCAGTTCAACCACAAAAAGAATATGATACCAGCCAGGCCCTTGATTTTCCTCTCATTTCATTAAAATAGGGGATATTTGAGTAATTTAATAGATTTGCATATCTACTGAAATAATGGTTCACCCTCCTTGAGTCCTTGCCCTCCTCTATCATCTGTTATGTTGTTGTTGTCATATAATTCTTAATATCAATACAAGAACCAACCAAACACACTTCACATAAATGAAAATGGAGAGAGAGAGAAAGGAAACCTGAACCTAAAGGGATGTTATCAACAAGTCATCGTCTTCCTCACATCTACATCAGTCAACGTAATGGCGTTTTCAAGCTAGAAATTGGGAAGTAAACGACATGGACATAGATGGGTTGGCTCTAGTTGTATACTGGTTTAGTTCTTAATAATAATGTTTTTGTCTCAGACGAAACGGCACGCACGCTTTGGATGTAATGCATAGGTTTCACCATCAAATGACTCAAACTGCTAACTGAACAACGACATCTCCTCTACATATGTTACGAGGAAGGTATTAAGCTTCTAGCTGGAATTCGCAGCCCGATTTCAAGCGCGAAGCAGGCAAAGATTTCCGAGGAGTCCAATTGAAAGAAATGTAAGAAGTTCATGATTGACTATCATAATTCTTGTTAACTTTGAGCTTCAATAGATAATTCATTAGTAATGATTGATCATGATTTTCTTGGAAATTTTCTCTCCATGCTTAAGGTTTTCTAGCTTCTACATGATTTGGTTCTTGTTCGAAGGCCTTGGAATGATGATGGATGCATGAATTTAATGCTTAAGAGCTATATTTCATTGAGGATTTTGCATAGAGTCCTATTAGATTAAACATATATTGATGTTAAAACTAAGGCTAATCTGTAAAGTTTTATGATAATTTAAGATTTTCTCGCTCTTGTTTTCTTCTCAATTTGAGTATGCAAAAATTGCAGAAGACGGTTAAGAAGGGAACGGATGCGTAATCTGAATTCAAAAGACTTGGCTGGCTGTAACCATGGAATTCACTGAAGAATTGGGGCTTATGAAGAAGAGGATGGCTAGAAGGTCAGACATACTTCCTTTTAATTCATGTTCTTCAAATATATGTGTTGTGTTGGTCCTTTGCCTATTCAATTCATTTGCTTTGTTTTCTGTTCTTGGACTTCGGATAAGAACAAAGTTTGACAAATCAAGCTAGCAATAATATGAGGAGTAATGTTGTATAATCAAAAAATTCATATAAAATTTATCACCAAAATGATGTGGTTGAATAAGTTTCATTTACTTTGACGGTTTTTAATTACAAAAATATCACTGCCACATCATTCTGATGCAATTTTTTGTACAAATTTTCTAAAAAAATAGTATTTTCGTAATATGAGTCATTTCTTCTTTAATTAATCACTATGTACATGGAAGACAAATGATAACATAAATGCTGGGTGGGGATTAGAACAACTGATTCCTTTATCGTTGTTTCAAGAAGAGAGTGAATTTGGTCGCCCAACCTCTACTTTTCACTGTGTATATTTAAGTCCATTGAAGGTTCTTGTAAATTTTGTATACCTTTGTGATCATTCTTAGGTGTTATATATAAATTCTGCAGAAAGGAGGAAGAAGTAGTGAAGTTGGTTTGATGTTAATTGCCCTTCCAGTTGCCATCATTTAAAAGTGTAGAGTCGTTTGGTAAAAAGCTTTGTTATCGGTATGGCACTTCGTGCTCTCAAAGTCCTACCAACAACACCACAGCAAACTTGCTTTGTTTCTAGTATGTAAAGAGGATAAAAGAATTTTTTTTTTTTTTTTTTTGCGGCAATGTTATATAAACAGAATTTATATATGTATATATACAAAAGTTCATATACAAAAATGTAGCCTATTTAGTATTTACATCCATTCATTGGAAATCAAAAGTCGTATAATTGTGGTTCATAATTGTAAAAATTATTTTTGTTACATCATCTTGTATGCTAACATTTTAACCACTGCCTTCAGCTGCAACAATGGAAGTCAGCTTAGCAGGGACCCACTAGCTACTAGTGGGCCCATGTTGAGTAGGGACTCTCCATCAATCGCGACTAGTGGTAGTACAGTTCTATAATCATATTGGTTACTATGTACACCATAGTTACTAGAAAAATTTTTCTCGTGGAGGGAAAACTCATGGAGAAGAAACTCTCGTTAAATCTTAGAAAAAACTTTAACCAAATGTTTGCAAAACATTTCGGAAACTTTAACATAATTTTAAAAAAGTTGTAAAAAAATCTCAAAAATATTGTGAAAATTCCCTAAAAATAAACTTCTCATGATATTTAGTATTTTGCATACTATATGACCTTTCTTCTTCTTTTTTTAGCTATAGTATAATTGTTCTAATAAGTTTATATAGATATTCTACGTCATTAGTATTTTAATTGTTCATAAAAGTATTGCAATACTTTATAATGTTATTTTTAAGATTCTTAACAATTTTTCTCATAAATATCCTATTTAATTTCATATCACCTAGCATTTTCCCTTTTCCTTAATATTCTTAGCTGACGTTCATGTTCCCTTGTTTTTCATATTGATAACTATGATTTGCACCACCCTTTTTAAGTTTTGTCTCCAAGGTTTTTCTTAATAAGAGTGTCATTCATTGGAAATTAGGTGTGTCCTTCTATACTTAACCATGAGGCCATTTATGATTAACAATGTTCCTCTCACATGGTCACGTCTTGTTATTTTGGATGGGAATTCTATGTATTTCACCTACCTTAGGCTGATCCTTAAAATTCACAGTTGAACAAAACACTGACCCTTTTCTCTTTTTTGGGTGTGGAATCAAACCAGACCCAGCTTTCGGGTGGTTTTAGAATGGGTGACCCGACCCGAATGGGATCTTTTCTAGAAATTGAGAAAAAAAAAACATGGTCAAAACTTGCCTAGATGCATAACAATATACGTTCAGCATATCGCGGGAAATCAGAAAAAAATTCTCGGGTTGCCAAGTTTCCTCTATAAGCTTATCTACAAATCTGTTCACCATCCTCATTTTGAGTACCATATTACACACACACACACACACACACACACTCTCTCTCTCTCTCTCTCTCTCTGCGTGTGTGTCAGCTGCATAGAAAGTAAGTATTTGGCTGATCTCGAAATCCATATTTATCCTTTTGATTAGTGGGAGGAACTTTTATAATTTTTATAGATATTGTATGTATGTATCTATATATGTTATAGTCTATAACATGTGTGCTTAGCCTGCAAAAGTGTTTGGAATTTTTTTTTTCTTTCAAACACGATGAATTATTTTTGTTTTCGGCTCTTTCTAGAGCAGGCCGGCATAGACAAAGATTTCTCTCGTGTTTCAATGGTTTTTGTTTCGTTTTCAAAAAATAATTTATTTGGATTTGTCTAAAAAGACGAGCACTCTGTTCGTTGTTGTTGTTGGTGCGTGGCATTTTGTGTGCAGAAAAATGGAAGCTCAAGCCGGTGGTGGCGGAGGCGGTGAAGTAAGAAGAATCCATATTATCTACTTTCTCAGTCGGAAGGGTCGGATTGAGCATCCCCATCTTATCCGGCTTCATCATCTCTCCCGAAATGGCGTTCGTTTGCGTGGTATATATGTAATTAGTTCACTTGATTTATTTTCATGCTTACCATACGTACATATGAATATATGCATATTTATAAATATATATGTATACATATATACATATAGGCTTATATGGATCTATTAAGTTAGTGGGTTTTGGTTTCTATGTTGAAACAAAGATGTGAAGAGATGGCTTTCAGAATTGCGAGGAAAGGACATGCCTGAATCATTTGCTTGGTCTTACAAGAGGTTCGGCCATATTACCCATAAAATTATGCTTCTATTGTACTAATAATTCTCACATATATACAATATATCTATGTTTTTTTAAAAGCATTCATCACCGTTCATATATATATATATATATCGGAATGTATTATTTCATACATACATAGTATGGATTGCCATACATTTATGTGTAATCATTATATATATTTATATATAGAATCTATATATGAGATTGATATGGATATATTTGGGTGCATGCAGGAGGTACAAGACAGGTTTTGTATGGCAAGATTTGCTGGATGAGGATCTCATAACTCCAATCTCTGACAATGAATACGTCCTCAAAGGATCCGAAATTCCCTCTTCCAATCTTGGTAAATCGTGTGCATCAATTTGAATCTCTCTTTTTGAGCCAACTAACCAATCAACTGGCATGGCTTCTTGATTTAGACTTTCAATCTGTTTCCGTTTTCAAAACTTTGTTTTAAGAAATAAATATCGTGACTTTAATGCTTTTACACAACAGATCTTCATTCACATGGCGAAAAGAAAGTTTCCATACAAAAAAAGCCAACTCATGAAACCAACGCAAGAGACTACAAACTGCCATGCAAAGAAGAAATTCAAGAACACCCAGAGACAATAATGGATATCTTGACAAAACCATCTTCTGAAATTGAAGAACAATCGCCTCCTTTTGGCTCCGAGGCCTCCACTTTGACGGACGATTCAATGAAGCTTGAAGAAGAGAAGAATTCAGATACAAAAAAACAAGAGACACCAAAACAAAGCGACAAATTTGAGAATTCTCCTTCATTTTATTCAACCCTCTTGAACAGAAAGAATTCAAAGAAGAACAAGAACAAGAATATGAACAATAATGTTGAGAGCCCTAGTACACCAGCTTCATCAACATCCTCGTATTCATTCACCAAGAGTAAGAGCTACTCCAGCGGGGCTTCTAACATGTTTCGAAGCTTCCTCTCGTGTGGTGCAGTGGACACGAATGATGCTGCCATGGTGATGATCAACAGGCATGATATGAGCTCTAATGGCTATCTGCCACCCATCAATAAGCCAGATGATGATAATGCTAGTGATAACACAGCAAAGATTTGGAAAGGAGAGAAGTTGGGAGGGTCTCTGAGGATTTTTGGCACTCCTTGGAACCAACAACAATCACTCCCCAATGCCAGGTAATTCAAAATTGAAAAATGCTATTTTTTCAAAAAATTTGAATAAAAAACACTGCCAGAAAATGTTGATAATATTGTAATTAAAAGTTACTGTAGTGAGTTTTGAAGTAAAAAGTTCTCATTGATACATCATTCTGTATGAATTTTTTATGATTATTAGTCAATTGTTATAGCATTTATATGCATGTACATTGCATGTAAGTGGGTGTGCTTTTGTGTTTATAACCTATGTTTGGTTGATTGGTTCTGTGAAATTGATAGCAGGAAAAGCTATGATGGGGTGAAGAATTCAAACAAAAACAAGAGTGAGTTCAATAACCAAAAGCCAGTTCCGGCTGCGTACAAGCCAGTCAATGGGCCAAATTGCTCGTAAGTTGATCTACCTAAATTCAATTTGGTGTTTTTGAATTGTTGTTGTGAATTGACAAGTGTATCTTCTCTAATGCATGACCATCAAAGGTTATTATGGTCAGAATATATGTACATTACATGTATATACATGAAATGAGCAGACCATTTGTAAAATACATTCAGATAATTGCATTTGCTTGGCATAATGTGAACTAACATCTACCTCAATATATACCATTTTCCCACTTGAGTATGGGCCAATTTTATATTTCTATATGTTCAGTAGGCTCAAATTTAGAGGACCATGGTCACTCCTGATGGTCCAGATCCAAGCAGAGACAACCTATAGGTCAAAGATTCATCACAAATAAACAGATCTTTAAACATTTTTTTTTTTTGGGAATTTTACTATCTAGTTTTACTTCAAACCCTGAGCTAAGCAAAAGTTTTACTAGTTCAAAAGATGGCACTGATTGGCTGACAATGATGTAGGCTTGAACATTGCTCAGTGCTGATTAGCTTACTATATATAAACATATAATTAGCATTGAAGTTGTTAGTAACTCAACATTTGGCTCAAGCATATAGGACTGAACTCCTGTATTATTAGCATATGGCCAGACAAGCACTCCATCAAAATTCTGCTGTACTTGACAATTAATTAATTAATTAAACGCCGCCCAATTATTCTTGCTTGTTCTTCATTCCTAAGATCACTATCGTGTCAACGGATATGATTTAAACCAGAATCACAGGCTCCATTGATCCATGTCTGTATACAAAATGCAACACAAAGCAAAATACAGAAACTATAGATTCTGTCTTTCTGTGGTTTAATGTGATTTTGGGTACAGAAATTTGAGGGTGGAAGTGTGATTTGTCCACTTAATGAACCATAACCCGGTAATGCATGTTCCTAATATTAGATTATTTCATCCCTTTTCCAGATTTCTCGAGTTAAATAATACGAAGGAGTGATTAAAACATGCATGATATGATGATGCAGGCAATGCGGGAAGATGTTCACGCCAGAGAAAATGCACGCGCACATGAAGTCCTGTAGAGGAATGAAATCCTCGGTAAGGGGTACTGCTGCTGCTGCTGCTGCTGCTTCTGAGCCAAAGAGATCAATGGATTCCTCGTACCAAGAATCGGTTTCCAGCTATTTCTTGACTAACTGAAGTTATTAATGAATAATTTAGTGTTTATTTTCCCAGGTATTCTGTGTGAAAAAAAAACAAAAGAATTGAACCCTTTTATTCTTTTCCCAACAGTCTTCCAATGCTTTCTCAATGTAAAGTGTGAAACAGGGAGCATATGCAGTTGGTCATCTTGGAAATACAACAGTTGAAGTTACTCCTTTTATGGCCTCTTGTTTTGGAGTTCTACAATTCAATTCCATATAGAAGAATTGCTCCTTCACAGTTGGAAAAGAATCAACTGCTCCCTGCCAACCCCACCCCTAATGCTTTGTTTGGTTCTAAAATTGGTCAGGGGAAAGGAAATGGAAATGGAAATGCAAAAGAAAGAGAGAAAAATGGAGGAGCTAAAACTTTTTTCTTTTGTTTGGTTGAGATAAGGAAATGCAAAAAATTTCTTTTTTCTTGTTATCTGTAGAAGTGGACTAGTACAAGAAATTTTATGTCCTACTCCTGTTTCTTAACATTTTCTTCAGCAATCTTAGATCCTAGCAGAGTGCGAATGTCTACCAATGTTGCAGAGGAGATGGTTTCCAATCTCTAAATGACATTTTTCTAACAAGGGAAAAGATAACACTAAAGAGATAGTTACCAAAAAACTAAGAGAATAAAATGGAGAGAATCATTTCGTTGGCCTCATTCAAGTTCTCAACTTATTCCAAAGACTGCAAAAACTCCACTCCTAGCTACAATTGAAGGCAAGCAGCAAAAAACTGATGGAAAAGCAGCTAAGAAGAGTCATCAAAGGAAACAAATAAACTTCAAGTTGCCACTATACACTTGAACAATGGAAGGATTACAAATCATTCTTCTCTCACTGTTTCCTTTTCTTAATGCAGATGGAAGAAACAAAATCAGATAGTTTCAGATGCTTTTGTGCTAAAACAACTCTAAGCCACATAATCTTTTAACTGTATAGCGATCATATCTCAATTCGACAATTGTCAGTAGCAGATAAATATATCATAACGAACGTTAGTTTGTACCTTACCTAACTACCTACTAGCAACAACAGCAGAATCAACATGCTCCAGTAGGAATCCATATAACTTTTCCTTAGGCCCTCTATTCTCTCATCAGCCCAATTCCATCTGCAACGGACTCATCCAACCATTGATTAACCCTCTAAGCTGCCTAAGGATACTTGCAATTTCAAAGCCTGCTTCCCCTGACTTCAATCCAAATCCGTTGTTCAATGAATCCTCCAAATAGTTCAAGAACCATGCACGAGATACCAAGAGCAGTTTTTCTGCTAAATTGTCTGCCTCTTTTCAATCACTGCCTTTAGACAGACCACTCCTCCCATTCAGTTTGTCTGGCTACGAGACATCTCCGGGTAGGAGATGGCCATTTTGCACGTGACTCTGAGAAGGAGCTTTGATGATTACCAGGACTTTGTTTACATTAAGGTGAATGGTTCTCGGACTCAACTTTCTTTGAATCGTTTTCCAAGACAATAAAATGACATTTCTCACCATTTAAAATTTCCCTTTTGTCTTCCTTTCTGCACAAATAGAACTTAGAAAGATCAGTCTCCACAGCAGCTAGAGCCCATGATGTGGCTGTCTTACTGGGCGAACTTTAGCAGATTTCTGGCAGTGGGCGCTGCAAGCAAGTGCTGGTATTTGGTTCCTGAAAACTTGCACCGAGTAAGGCATTAAACCATAGCTGTTGCTTTCCCCATCTACTAGTTGACCTGCGGAATCTTTCTGAGAGGACTGGCACAGTTCTGCAAACATGCTGGATACAGAAAAATAAACCATTTCACAAGCAAAGACTAAGCAGGGAACAACATTAGCAAAAATAAACCATTGTTTTCTTCTTCCTTTTCCTTTTCGGCTCCTCCATCTCTTGGTTCCTCCCTCCCCTGTCCTTGTCTCTTTGTTTCCTCTCCTCTATTTTGGCTGACTAATTTAAAAAGAGAGTTTTTATTTTTTTCATATTTTTGGGATGGCCTAGGCTAGGCTTAGATTGTGCTGGAGTGGGCTAAAAAATAAAAGGGTGGACCAAAGCTACCTTGGACTAAAAATTTAAAAGTAAAATAGTTTTTTGGGCTTATTTGCCCCAGGCTACTGCCCAAGTTAACCTTTGTGGTAACTCCACCCTTGGCCATTGTTATCTCTACCTATATAACGTGGCTTCAAAGTACCCAAAGCTATTGTCCTATGGAGCTTCCACCACCTTCCAGCTCCTTATGCTAGGCAAAGGTTGCCACTCCTCGGTGGATCTAAAGCCCATCCAATACTGTAGGAATAAGAACAGGATATCCATATGTAGAAAAAAGCATTTCACTTTCTTTACGTACAGTTGATTCTTACTTAATACCTTACACAAAGGTTTGAGCAAAGTGGAGCATGCATGGAGGAGTCAGATGCTTCTATTCTTTTCCCTGGTCCAGTTTGGCCATCCTAAACTTGAACTTGAGCCCTTGCTCAAGTAATTAAAGAAAGTACCACAAGTTCAAGTCAGTATCATGGTCAAGTAGGCTTATACCATTACACTCGACAGCAGAACCTTAGCTTGAGCCTACCTTCGCATAAAGTTACAATTTTTTTTGGGGATTTACTCCTAAATACTTGGGGAAAAAAGGGAAAGGCTGGCCCTATTGCCTGGACTATTGTGGTGAAATGACAAATTTGCCCCTTGATCCAAATCGCTTGGGGAATCACAAACAGGCATTTTTTAATTCACCTAAAATTTACCCAGGCAAAAGTCAAAACTGCCCTAACAATAAGGCCACCCTTTTTCTTCTGTTTTTTCAAGTACTTAGGTTGTCCCTTGGATTGATGATTTGTTTGATCAATTGCAAGGAGCTGCAGTGTTTTCAAAGATTGATTTGAAATCTGGATACCATCAATTGAAAGTAAAAGACAGTGACATACCAAAGACTGCATTCCGTACATGATATGGCCATTATGAGTTTTTGGTGATGTCTTTTGGGGTGACGAATGCGCCTGCTATATTCATGGATTTGATGAACAGAGTGTTTTGACCTTTCCTTGATTCCTTTTGATTGGATGATGACTCTCATAGTCAAGAAGAACATGAGAATCATCTAAGACTTGTATTGCAAACGTTAAGGGAAAAACAATTATATGCCAAGTTTAGCAAATGTGAATTTTGGTTGGACAGAGTTGTTTTCTTGGGTCATGTGATATCTGCGAAGGGAATTAATGTGGATCCGAAAAAGATTGAAGCTGTGATTAGCTGGAGACAACCGAAGAATGTTTCAGAAGTGAGAAATTTCTTGGGCTTAGCGGGCTATTATCAGAGGTTCATACAGGGTTTTTCATGTATCGCGGCTCCTTTGACTCGATTGACGCGCAAAGAGGTAAAGTTTGACTGGACAGATGATTGTGAGCATAGTTTTCAAGAATTAAAAACCAAGTTGAATACATCACCAGTATTGACCATTCCATCAAGTAAGGGTGATTTTGTTATTTACAGTGATGCTTCACATCAAGGATTATTGTGTTTTGATGCAAAGGGAAAGAGTTATAGCTTATGCGTCACGACAGCTGAAAACACATGAAAAGAACTACCCTATACATGACTTAGAGTTGGCAGCAGTAGTGCTTGCATTGAAACTATGGAGACATTATTTGTACGGGGAATCTTTTGAGGTGTATACAGATCATCAAAGTTTAAAGTACTTATTTACTCAACGAGACCTGAACGCACGACAGAGAATATGGATGAAATTAATTAAAGACTATAAATGTTTAATTCATTACCATCCGGGAAGAGCTAATGTAATGGCTGATGTTTTGAGTTGAAAGTCTTCAAGTAGACTGGCTTGCATGCGATGTCATCGGGCAGAAGTATAGGCAGAAATGACTTCTTTAGGAGTGGAGTTTGAACAAAAAGGTATGGGTGTCATGATAGCTCATGTTCAGGTGAGACCATTGTTACTTGATCGCCTTCGGGAACTTCAAATGCAAGATAAGCGGTTGGTAAAGATTAGGCAAGAGGTGTTAGAAAAGGTGAGTACTGATTTCTCTATTCTTGATGATGATACTTTAATGTTGGGAAATCGTTTTTATGTACCTAATCATTCAGTTTTGAAGAATGAAATTATGGAAGAGGCACATCACTCACTATATGCTATGCATCCGGAGAGTAACAAGATGTACAGAGATCTTCGAGAGATATACTGGTGGCCAGATATGAAGACAGATATTACTAAATTTGTGACAAAATGTTTAACTTGCCAACAGGTGAAAGCTGAGCACCAAAGACCGGCAGGTTTATTGCAGCCTCTCTCTATCCCTCAATGAAAATGGGAGCATATCACTATGGATTTTGTTGTGGGACTACCGAAAACTCCTAGTGGACAAGATTCAATATGGGTTATTGTGGACAGATTGACCAAGTTAGCTCATTTCCTTCCAATAAAAGTTACTTATACATTGGATTAATGTGCTAAGTTACATGTGAAGGAGATTGTCAAACTGCATGGAACGCCAGTATCGATAGTTTCGGACAGAGATCCAAGGTTTACGTCGAGATTTTGGTTGAGTCTTCAGCAAGCTATGGGTACATCATTGAAGTTCAGTACATCTTTTCATCCTCAGACAGATGGACAATCTGAAAGGACTATTCAGACTTTGAAAGATATGCTGCGAGCTTGTGTGCTTGATTTCAAAGGTCGTTGGAGTGATTATATTGCTTTGATAGAGTTTGCATATAACAACAGTTATCAATCTAGCAATGGTATGGCACCATTCGAAGCATTGTATGGTAGAAGATGCCGGACTCCAGTATGTTGGAGCAAAGTCGGTGAAAGACAGCTGTTGGGCCCGGAGATGATTCAAGACACAACCGAGAAAATCAAGACAGTTCAGGAGCATTTGAAGGTGGCACAGAACAAACAGAAAAGTTATGCGAATAACCGACGACGTGAACTTGAATTTAAGGTGGGAGACCAGGTGTTTTTTAAAGTTTCTCCATGGAAAGGCATTCTAAGATTTGGAAGGAAAGGTAAATTGAATCCAAGATATATTGGGCCATATATAATTGTGGAAAGAGTTGGTGTTGTGGCTTACAGGTTAGATCTACCTCTGGAAATATCCAAGCGATAATGTTTTTCATGTATCCATGTTAAGGAAGTATGTGTCAAATCCGTCTCATGTGTTGGTTCAACAACCAGTTGAGTTAACAGATGATTTGAGTTATGTTGAGGAGCCGGTGCAGATTCTAGATCGAAAGAATCAAGTACTTCGCAATAAGGTAATTCCGTTGATGAAAGTACTGTGGAGGAGCCATACGGTGGAAGAAGCTATATGGGAGAGTGAGGAGATAATGCAAAAACAATATCCGTACTTGTTTCCATCAGGTAAAAAAATTTCGGGACGAAATTCTTTAAAGAGGGGAGAGTTGTGAGACCCTAACTTTTAATGTCATCGGTAAATAATGATAGTAATGCAAGGTTAAGAGGTATGTACATTAGCGTTTATGTAAAATAAGTTAATTTGAGTTAAATTACCTTATCAATAGGAGTTGACACATAGGTGTAAGTCACTTAGTGAATGAGAATTGATGGGGGAAACAAAATGGGTGACACCTAAGGCTTTTACCTAACTAGTTGAAAGAGATAGTGTAAAAATAAAAAAATAAAAAAAAAAAAAGAAAAGAGAGAATGATAGAAAGAAAGAGAGAAAGTGACGGAAAAGGAAAACAAAAAGAAAGAAAGATAGAGATAGAAGGAGAGAGATATAGAGAGAGAAATAGAAAGGGAGTGGAAGGAGCTGCTGCCAGCGGAAGAAGAACTTGATTTTAGGTATAAGACTTCTTCCCTTGCTGTAGATCAGGCTATAGGTAGAAAGATATTGAAAAATTACTTGATTTAGACATAAAATTCATCTGATTTAGTTAAAATTGAGAGAGAAACTTCTATCCAAAGTTGAAAGATTTCTGCTGCAAAAATCTACAGAAATAGCCACTTTTGGAGGTTGTTTGGCCTCTTTAACAATCGGATCTGGAGCTAAAATTTTACACACTTGAACTTTGAGATCTTAGAAAAATTTGGGTTTTGGTTTCAGTCAAAAATGTTTTATATTCGAATTATGGTGGATTTTCAAAGTTAAGAAGCCACTGTAGAAGTCTGATGCTCAGATCTGTCCAGATCTGTAACCTCTGGTTGACAGACCATTCGACCAAATTAAAGTAGCCCAAAAATTATGAAATATTTACTGTATTTAGGAGCAAGGGTGATGATACTCTGTACGAAATTTCAGGTCATTTAGATGTCGTTTACCTATGTTACTAATTTATCAAAAACAGAGCATCTGCTGCTGAATTCGAGTTCCTACAGCACTGCCCTGTTTTAGAAAATACCAAATAAATACTTAGACATGTTCAAAAAATGTAAAATTTGGTTTAGATACTCTTTGAGATGTCTATGTTATATTTCTAAAATTTTAGAATTTTTGGGTATAACCTCACGAAATTATGTTCTGAGTATGAAGCCTGTGTCAGTTTTGGCAGATTAGAGGACTTGGTGTATTTTGGTATTTTTCAGCTCTAACTTTACATTGGAAGTGTGATTGAGATTAGCATATGGTAGTTCTAATGCATAATTGCAGTGTTATAACTTGTTTGGAGTATATACATTATATTTATGATTATTGGAGTATACATTGAGTTTCCTAATCTAATATGGTTGTGGTGATAGAAGCTAACGAAGAGCAAAATCCTTCAACGTCAACCCAGAAGTGATCTTTGACGTAGTGTGTGTGCGGTGACAGTTGGGATCATAAGATAATCTTATTCATATAGAAGTGAATATAAATTGCTTGTATTATGATCTATATTGGTGCTAATTGTGGGATTGTGAGATTTTAGGATAATCTTATTCATGTTGAATGCATTGGTTGTTTTCTATATATATAGTGGTGGTGAATGCATATGAGATGTTGAAGGTGTTTATATATAGGAGGTAAAATTGGTATCATATGAGAAGTTCTGTGGAGACATTGATGATTCTATATATATGGTGGCATTGCATACCATTCATATTGTATACCTTGCATTGCACTAGAGAGAGTTAACCATGGTGGGTTAACCAAGGCTTAGTCAGGGTGGACTAACCTAGGAGTGCCACGATGGGCATTCCTTGATAACGCGCCATTGATATATTGGGCCAACGTTATTTAAAATTGCGCGCACATGTCGGTGATACATGCATTGCATTGAGACATTCATGATATAGATATATTAATCATTTCTACCTCTGTGCATTTGGGTGTTTATTATCATTCTTATGAGTTTGATTATCTATCGTGAGCACGTTGACAATTAGCTCACACCCACACAGACTGTTTTGACAGGTAACTTGGTGATGACGTTTTGGTTCATTGCAGTGTTGGTCCTTGCCGTGGTGGCATTTGTGTTGGTGTCCAGATGTCATGTCTCAGGGCTTGAGTCGTCTTTTCTATTTTTATTTTACTTTACATTAGCTTGAGTTTGTCATATACCTATACTGGACAGGATGTGTGTAAAGTTATGAGATCAATTATTCTGTTATACGTTATATTTATGCATGGTTGGTTTATAGTTTCTTAAGGCAATGGTGTTTCTTCCGTTGTATCCTATTTGTGGGGTGTGGATTAAGGTATCGTTCGTAGGTACAGTGACCTGTGCGATCACGCCCTACCTAATACAACACAATTAATGTCCAATTAGGATGGGAGTGTGACAGTTTAGTATCAAAGCAGGTTGTCAGCTAAAGTATATAACTGAGGCTAGACTGTGGAGGTTTTGTCTAGAATTGCAGTGAACCTTAAGGTGTTGTTGATGTCTGTTAGTGTGGGTTTTATATCTTGTGTACTTATTTTGGTTTAGTGCAGAAAGAATGGCACAACAAAAGTCAGGAGGGGAGTCATCAACTTCAGTGCGAGGTGCAGAGGAAATAGCGCAGGAACCACGTATCCCCGATGCCACAGACAGACTTGCAAATCTGATGGCACAGTATATGGAAGCACATGTGGCAAGATCGGCGCCAAGAAATATAACCTTACATGAGCAATTCATGAAGTTGAATCCACCAGAATTTATAGGTGCAATTGATCCATTGGTAGCCGAGGAGTGGCTAAGGAAGCTGGAAACTATATTTGAGATGATGGGAATTCCTGATGAACAGAAACTCTCACTAACCACTTTTATGCTAAGAGGTGAGGCACGAAATTGGTGGGAAGCCACGAGACGAATGACAAATGCTCAACCTAGAGGAGTACCGATCATGTGGCAACACTTTGTGGACATATTTAATGATCAGTACTTTCCCCTCATTTACCGTTACCAGAAGGAACAAGAATTTATTCTTCTAAAGCAAGGCAAAATGTCAGTGGTTGAATATGAAGAGCAGTTCACGGCCTTGTCTCAATTTGCACCTGACTTGATGCGTACTGAAGGTGCCAAGTGTAGAAGATTTCAACAGGGACTAGAGTTGGCAATCCGGTTTCGAGTTTCTGCATTGGAAATACTAGATATGAGGACTTGGTGAACAAATCTAAGATTGTGGCATTGGATGTGAAAGAGATGACAGGGAGACCAAAACTTTAGAAATACAACATAGACATTTCAAAGAGTATCCAGACCAAATTTTACATTTTTTGAACATGCCTAAGTATTTATTTGGTATTTTCTAAAACAAAGCAGTGCTGTAGGAACCCGAATTCAGCAGCAAATGCTATGTTTTTGATAAATTAGTAACATAGGTAAACGACATCTAAATGACCTGAAATTTCGTACAGAATATCATTACCCTTACTCCTAAATACAGTAAATATTTCATAATTTTTGGGCTACTCTAACTTAGTCGAATGCTCTGTCAAACCAGAGGTTACAGATCTGGGCAGATCTGAGCATCAAACTTCTACAATGGCATCTTAATTTTGAAAATCCACCATAATTCGAATATAAAATATTTTTGACTGAAACCAAAGCTCAAATTTTTCTAAGATCTCAAAGTTCAAGTGTGTAAAATTTCAGCTCTAGATCCGATTGTTAAAGAGGCCAAACAACCTCCGAAAGTGGCTATCTCTACAAATTTTCGCAGCAGAAATCTTTCAACTTTGGACAGAAATTTCTCTCTCAATTTTTAACCAAATCAGATGAATTTTGTGTCTAAATCAAGTAATTTTTCAATATCTTTCAACCTATAGCCTGATCTACAGCAAGGGAAGAAGTCTTGTACCTGAAATCAGCTTCTTCTTCCGCTGGCAGCAACTCCTTCTACTCCCTTTCTATTTCTCTCTATATCTTTCTCCTTCTATCTCTATCTCTATCTTTCTTTCTTTTTGTTTTCCTCTTCCGTCACTTTCTCTCTTTCTTTCTATCACTCTCTCTTTTCTTTTTCTTTTTTTTTTTTTTTTACACTATCTCTTTCAACTAGTTAGATAAACTAGTTAGGTAAAAACCTTAAGTGTCACCCATTTTATTTCCCCCATCAACTCTCATTCACTAAGTGACTTACACCTAGGTGTCAACTCCTATTGGTAAGGTAATTTTTTTTTATCAAGTCAAATTAACTTATTTTACATAAACGCTAATGTACATACCTCTTAACCTGCATTACGATCATTATTTACCGATGACATGAATAGATTCCTCATTCAAAAAAAAAAAGTCCATTTATTTGTTTAGTTACCGGCAAAAATGAAAATTTGAAAGTAAGTCCATTTCCCTTTCGTTTTCCTTTCCCTTCATTCAATGCTTGTATGTTGTGTTCTAGATTAAACAAAGCAATTGAAGTTTCATCTGTCTTATGGTATGGCCCCTACCCATTTGGCATCGAGCTTTTTTAGCTTAAAAGCTAGTTTAAAAACTGAAAAGCAAAAAAAAAAAATTTGCTTTTTTCTTTTTTTAGTTTTTTTAGCTGAAAAAAGAGACAAAAAGCAAAAAGCTAGCTCACCAAACGCCCCTACGCTTTTTTGCTTAAAAAAAGCAACAAGCCAGAAAAAAAAAAGCTAGTACTAAACGGGAGGGTGTTTGGTAAGCCAACTTTTTATTTTTTACTTTTTTTAGCTTTTTTGAGCTAAAAAGGCCAAAAAGTTATAAAAAAAAATATTCGATTTTTTTAAACCAGTTTTTAAATGAAAAAGCTCAGTGCCAACACACAAGCGCAAAGCTACAACAAAGACTAGCCTAGACTGTAGCCCAGGGTAAATAAGCCCCAAAAATAATTTTACTTTTAATTAGCCCAACCTAGCTTTAACCCACCTTTTTATCCTTCACCCACTTCAGCCCAACCTAAACACAACTAAACCATCTCAAAAACATAAAACAATAAAGCTCTCTCCTTAAGTCAGTTGGCCGAGAGAGAGGAGAGGAAACAAAGGGACAAAGACAAGGGAGGGAGGAGTTGAGGGGAGGAGAAGAGCCAAAGAGGAAAATGAAAGGAAAAAAAAAAAGAGAAAAAATTTAAGAAATTCCCATGTGCAAAGCAAGAAGGTGATATGTATCTAGGTGAGTAATTGATCCTAAAAAATAGAAACAACGTAAATTGTTGAAATTGGCTTGATAAAGGTTCGTTGCTGCTAGCCTGCTACTGCTATTGTTACAGTGCTTTTTCTTTGTGTCATTGGTCTTCTACTTCTTGATGTACTTTTATCGGAGAGCCTATGTTTTATCTTTTCTTTCATTTTAATTTGAAACATGAGCTTTGTTTGTACTAGGAAATTTTTGCATGTTTTGTTTGCCTGTCTAAAAACTGAAAATGAGTTTGATTGATTCTAAATCGTATTTTCGTAGATATAATTTATAATAGAACATGAAAAAACAAGAGATGAAAAACTCTTCTTTTGTTGTTTAAACCAAGAGAAATGCGTCCCACATCTGGGTGTTGGGTGAGTATTTAAAGGTCCTTGGACCGTCTCAAAGGTTGGATCCTTTTGTGTTGTATCCTTGGGTTGCTTTAGAAAAAAACAAAAGATGTGCCCAGTTCAGTTGTGGGGCGACTGCCGCCAACTTCGCTCAAGCATGCTGTGGTGAAGGAGTGCTCGGGCTTTCAGGCTCACGTATGGCGGTTTTGTGCGGTGGGCTTGCGTTCCACATCGGGGCATTGGGTATGTGCGTGTGTGTTAGTATTTAAAGGTCCTTGGACCCTCTCAAAGGTTGGATCCTTTTGAGTTGTGTCCTTGGGTTGCTTTCAAAAGAAAAAGAAAAAAAAAACAAGAGAAAGTTGATATACCTTCTTTATCCCTTGTTGATACTTCAATTTTCTTTGAGAAATCTCCTTCTAAATTTCAAAAATTCGATTTTGTTAATACTTCTCTTGAATAGGATCCGGAGTTACCTATTCCTATATGGCAACATCCAATTAATCAACATGAACTAAAGTTTGAGTTGAAAAATAGATTCAATTTGCAGCCTTGCCAAGGGATTTTATTACTTCCCTAAAACAAATACATTATCTAAGATATCAATTGGAACATTATTTGTTTGATGTACCTCATCATCAAAAATTTCAGAATATATTCACATTTTTGAGTTATGTCAAGGAATAGTTGAAACAAATATATCACAACACTACCATCTAATTGCAAGATTGATTCATCTTATTTTAACTATTTTTTTTACCACAGCAATTATAGAACGAGCATTTTCTGTTATAAGAATGATATAATTGTCCTCGTAAGAGCATCTCTAAGGAGCTCTCTGAAGTGCTTCTCTTAGCTATTTTAGATAGCTAAATCTCAAAAATAACCCTCCAACCGGCTCTCTATATGGCTCTCTATTTTAGAGAGTTTCATTTTAACTCTCTAAATGTAGATAGCCAAATGGCTCTTTAAACTTTAAATATATTATTTCACAAAACTCTCTCACTCTCTCACCTTTTTTTCTTTCCCTCTTTTCTTAGGGAGAATGTTCAAAAAAGAATAATTCACGAGGTCATTAGTTAAAATAGAAAGTATTATTGGAGTATTTTTTGAAAAGTGGCTAGCTACAATAAATAATAGAGTTTTTAAATATATTTTGACTAGCTAAGAGTAGCTTGCGAGATGCTTTAATAAGATGGAATTTCTTTATTTATTTTTTTACCATGTACCAGTTTACTATAAATTAGTACAAAGTCGTTTATATAATTTTCACATATTTACGTTCTATAATTTACTTCTTTTGTTCCTATATTTTGACTTGAGCAAGGCGGTTTAAATTCCTGGCTCCGCCATTGTTAAATCAAGAACAATGACTGCATGTGTGAGAATTTGTAATAGTTATATGTAAATTGATGATGTTTACGTGTATGGAAGAAGAAGAAGACTCACAGAAGCATTATCTGAAGAACGGGAAGTCTCTTTCGATTTCACAAGCGATACAGATCGTGGACTGGTCTTAGCCTTGGACTCTAATCCCAACCCCTCGGCGCCGAAATCAAAGCTCAACCTCCTCAACTCTAAGCCCTTAACCTTCCCATTGTCCATCGCGAGGCGTCTTGGCTTCGACTCTTCACCAACCGACCTCTTCGCGTTGGCCATCGCCTTTGGCTCCGATCTCTTCAATCCCTCTCCCTTCACAATCTTCAACCCCTTCTTCGCGGCTGCCGATCCGAATCACGAGCCTATTGTTCGAAATCACATCCTTCAGTTCTCCGACGCATGGAAGCAGCCTCGGCACCGGGTTCAAGCCGCAGAGCACCGGGACGGGGGATGCCGAGTCGAGCCGGGCCACATGGATGAGCTAGCCGAGCTGGATCGTGTCGGTGAGTATCAAATCGACATCCTCGTCGGAGATCAACACGTAAGCCGAGTCTCGAGTGCCTCGAGCCGGAATCTCAAGAAGAAACCCTTGCTCAGCCAACGATACCAATCACCTCTAAAACCGCCGAACGGTGCTCGCCAGCGACCTTGGTGTCGCTGTTGCCTACATTATTTTCGATGAGTTTGGATAGGACGCCTGGTGTCAGCGACGCCATTTTCGTTGTTATCGTACTTCTGGCCCGATACTAGCACTGCCAACACTACCACCACCGCCGCCACCACCATTGGCGTAAGAGTGGCGGCGCAAGTGAAATGGAAATATGAGGTTGTGAGTCCAGTGGCGGACCTTAGGGCCAAGGGCTGCCCTGAGTTTTTTAAATTACCATTTTTTTTTTGTATATTTATAAAATAAATAATATATTACCCTTCTTAAAATTTAAAAATTTTACCTTAACCTTTCAAATTTAATTTAAATAAAAACTAACTTGGCCTGAGGTCTTTCCTTCAACAAATTTTTTGAGTCCGCTCCTGATCGTGACTTGTGAGTTGTGATAGGGTCGTTGCATAGGCAGAGAAATGACTAAGATTTAATTTCACCTTTTAATTTTTTTATATAGGGGATTGAATTCTGAAACCATCTAATTAAGTGACGAATTGCACTCTAATTCTTGAACTCACGTATTACGAGTTATTTCTTTTTAAATTCGTGAACTCAAATGTTTAAACTATTAAATTCTAATTTTAAACTATTAGTTAATTGTCATATGTATTGTTACGGAATTAAAACACAAAATAATATATCTTATATTAAAATTTTGCGTGAAAACTTTTATAATTTAATTTTAAAAAATGACTATTTTGTTTCTTTTATTTATTTTAAATATTATAAATTTAGGTCTTTTTTAAAAAAGTAATACATACAAAAATTAAAAATTATTTAAATAATATGTATATATCTATATTTTTATATTTAAATATATAATTAAGTTTGTGTATGCGCGCTCAAAAACGCTCCCACTCTCAACATTTTTTACAAACAATGCTTTTGCACTTCCGCTCCATTGAATGTGAACTTGTGATTTAGATTGAAGCTAATAAGGCTACTCTCTCAAGTGTGCATAGAGTTATTGTTCACGTGAACTTCGTAAAATTTTATACATTTTATAAATGATGACCGATCACAAAATGAATCGAATTTGAGATTTTATTCGTAACATGATGACTAGTTGACCACTCAATCACCCTTTAACCTCCTACGTACCCAAAAAAAATAGTAAAAAAATTTCATTAAAAAAAATAAACTTTATATTATTTGGTGTTCTTGGAGCAACACGTCACTATTAGTTATACTCTAATAGAATAGTGAGTCATTCCTTACTAGGTACGTCCCAAAGCTGGTTTGAATGAAACATTTAGGACCCATCTAGTAAGACAACTACTACTTTATAAAAAAAAATATGTACAAAAGTAACGTGGTACTCCAAAAGCACTATATAATATTTGGTCTATAGACACAATAATGTATTCTATATATAAGATATTGTACAAAACTTACTATTACTATGGACTAATGTAGAGGTAGCCTTCATAATTTCTCAAGCCCATAGGAAAGGTGGAGTAAGTTGGATATTAGCTATCGCCTACCATACTAGAAACTTTATTAACTTAGTTAATTGACATCTTTTTCAACTATTAATGAATGAACAAAACTATGCTAGGGCTGTGTGGATGGCTTAAATTAAAGAGAATGAACAGGAATCTCATTAGCTAAATTAATAGATGGTGTAAACTCCAGCAACTCAACTGCGTGTCTAAAGAAGGTTAGATGTGTGTACCCTCTCTTCATTTAAGATCAAAGCTTCGTGTTATTATTCTTATACGGTTATACCTAATCTTTAATGACAAGGTAAACTTTTTGCTAGAATGCAGCACATCGATGGTCCTTATATTTTCATGCTTAGTATGACATAGATTGTTTTCGATAGTTGACCACATTGGCTTTGAATCTAGCCCAATTGAGGGCGAGTTGACGCTCATAATGCAACATTTTTAGATTTGTGCTTCTCTTATATTTGTTTCCAAGAATGAAAATGTAAAAGCAATACTAAGCCTCTCATTTGACTGAGCTTTTTTTCCCTACAACTGAGAAAAAAGTAGAAAATCAAACTTTAATTGAAAAAATTCAAATAGAAATGGAAAATACTAATTAAAAGACTAGGAATAAAGCTAATAAAACTGAGAGCTAAAAGTCTTCAAATAGTGAGAAGCGGTTTAGGGAATGCTGAAGTTTTGTTTTCCAAGATTTTTTCAGAAATGGTAGAAATCAAAACACAGAAAGCTTTTGAAAACTCATTGTAGGCATCCAAAATTTTAGTCAATTACAAATTACCACGTGCCTCAAATCAAGATTTTATTGATAGTCAAATCACATGTCGTCACCTGTCAAAATAATGACATATTTTTAAAAATAATTTATTAAAAAGATAATTATCAAACAGGTCTTGATAAATCTTGTTTTTATCTCTTTATAAATAAAAATAATAATCATGCAACAAGCTTACCAAAACTCTCCTTCACCCTCAAGTATAAATAGGGGTGTCCTCCATCAAATTGGGAAACAATTTAAGGAAGAATTCTGCCGAATTCAAGAAAAAGAATTCTCCCTACAGAATTCTAGCATGGAACCCCTGCTAACTTTCTCTTCTACGCCTTCGATCTCAAGGAGGCACAAATCATGGCGGAAAGCTCCATCGGATTGACGCCTCTAAATCCCCAAATAACTTTCTTGCCTAACCCTACATCACCAACAATTGTTCGTGATGAATCTTCATCAACAAATGTGTGATGAAGTCTCAACAAGTTTATTATTTTCTTCTATGAAATTGAAGGATATATCGAAATTGATTTGGGAACAAGCTACGTCAAGCCTTCCAGTCAAGCTTCAACAAGCTATTATTTTCTTTAATCAAATTGAAAGAGATATCTAAATGATTTAAAAATAAGCTGTCAAGTCCTCAAGTCAAGCTTCTACAAATTTTCTTCTACTAAATTGAAGAATCTACTCAATTTGGGAACAAGCCGTCAAGCCAACACAAGATAAATTTATTGTCTTCTCCAATCAAATTGGGGAAGATAGAAGATCTTTAAACTCGATTCGGACCTGTCAAGCCCTCGAATCAACATTTGTTGAAGAGAAGAATTAGAGGACAATTTTTGTATTCAAAATATCAAGGGATTGTACTCACTTTCTTCAAACTAATAAATTTACTTTCCCCATTTTTTTTCTGTTTACTCATATTTGCATACATAAAAATTTGTGTGTGCACTAATGTTTCTCATTATGTTTACAGTGTATTCCTGACTTTGAAGGCAATCACGTAACTGTGATGGATCCTAAAATCAACTTGGAATAAGTAATAATTTGAGACTATTAATAGTCAGAGTCCGAAAAACTTGTCATATGGTGAAACCTTGAATTTGTCCATTCCCAATTTTAATTTTAATTTTTTCCTACCAGCTTTCTTCCTTTTGGATCAAATTATGAAGCATATTCCCTTTATTTAGGTGCTATGTCTTTGTTGGAGCTAAACGCACACTACTGATAATGGTGCATAATCTAGACTATATATCTCACCAAACAAAATGGTCAGTGTCGACAGCATTAATGTTGTAGTTCAATTAAGGATTTGGTGATGAAAAAGGAAAAGAAAAAGGAATTAAAAGGTGAGAAAAAAAAACAAAAATTCTCTTTCATTTTGTTTTAGTTTCCCTCACTTTATCTTTTTCTTTCGCTTTTCCCTTGATAAATACAGGTTTCAAACACAGCATAAGGGAATTTCATTTGGATAATTGAATTGGAAGCAATATAGCTTTGAAATTTTTACCCCCTTCTGAGGAACTACCAGCTAGTGGTCTGATTCAAACCCACCAAACCAACAAAAATATTGCGAAAATTTTCTTGAAGCAAAACAAGTAAGAAAGAAATTGCTTTCAACTTCAATGGTAATTAGTTGAAGCAGCAATATTACATACCCAAAAAAGGAGGTGGTTAGTTCCAAATAATCACACCACAGGAGTGGCCTCAAAGCTTGAAGGTTACATTGTTAATTTTTCACCATCCAACGGTGCAATAGGATACAATGACGTATATATATACATCACCAATCCATTCATCAACCTATACTAGTAGGAGAACTAATCTATCATTAGTGAGAGGTAAACCATCAGAAAGCAGACATCCTACCTTTTTAATGGCCCAAACAATACACTCTTAAATTGGTCATAAAGCAAACCTCTTGATTATAATCTCACATTCATTCATTCATTCATTTATTTCCAAGTAGACTAGCTGCTTGATTTCATTCTTTGCCATTTCCTTTTTGCTTGTGGTTCCCATATACTAAGTTATTGTTTTCGCTAGATCGTTGCTAAGCAAATTATGGGAAATGAGTGCAATCCAAGTAAGCCCCATTATGATATCAACTTGTCAAAGAGAACCAGAAAGCCATTGAATCTCGAAACAGAAGCTGATCGGAGCCCCCAGAAAGCATTCTCTCCGGAGAAAGAGAGCTCTGCAGAAGGTGTCAACAAAGAAGAACAAAAAGAAGAAGAAAAGGTTGCTGATGAAGGAGAAAAGAATGATCACAAGAGCTTGAAACAATTGATCAAAGTCGAAGGCGAATCAAACAAAGGCAGGTGTCCTCTTGGCCAGCATTTCACAGAAGAGAAGCAACAGCTTCAGTTGGTGGTCAAGCAGCAAGAAGATGGCTTAGATGGAGTGAAGTTCAAAAGACTGGTGAGTCGTTATGCCAGAGTTTTGAGTCGTCTGATCAAGGTTAAGCGGGACCCCCGATTGGGGTCCCGGAGAAAGCCAGTCCTCCGGTTGGCTATGTAGGTTCCTATCTAGCGGATGAGATTTTTTTATCGTCTGATAGTACTGCACCTATGATATACCTACTGTGGCCTGTGTTAGTCTCTTACCACATGCCTCATTGCATGTTTTGGAGTTAGATTCTCTACGTTATGCCTGTATGTGTAAATTTTTGCTGTGATGAAATATACAGGAATCGCATCGTGTGTGTGCACATGAATGCAGGGATCTCTCTCTCTCTCTCCTTTCTCATAGGTTTGATTCCGTAAATTTTGACTCATTTTCTCATGAGCGAGGGCACGAAATAAATCAAATTGATATTTCGAACGAAAGTATTATGTGAATTCTAGTACATTGTTTGAATCAATAGAGAACCTTTTCATCTATAAGAATCGATTTTATTTCATTCCAATTGTTTGAATCAATAGAGAACTTTTTTATCTATAGGAATCGATTTTATTCCGTTCCAATTCCTTCCTGATACCTTCTAAGAAAAATCGCAAAGTGAATCCCATCCATTCCAATTCCTTCCCCATACCTTCCAAGAAAAAACTCAAACGCGAATCCCAAATTGATAGGTTAGCATGTTGCCACCAGAAGCAAAACATCCTATTTGTTTTAAAGAATTTCCTAATTGTTCCAAATTAGCAACTTGAAAGAGATTCTATAACCAGAAAGAAATTTTTCAGGATGCCAGAAACAATACTAATCAAGGGTGAGAGATTTTAACTTCAACCAAAAAAGATTTAGCACGCCTTCCATGAGTAAACTTTCTGCAAACATGCATTTCCCTTGTTTGTTGGGATTTTGCAGTTTTGACTGTTTCTTATCCCCTCATATTCATCAAATCTACGTGTGTGTGTGTGTGTGTGTGTTTGTGTGTGTGTGTATCACCGGAAAAGTAGGAGAATCTTTATGGACATCGAAATTTAACAGAAAACATCACAGATTTCGAAAGGCCCGTAATTTTTTTATCTGCTCCAAATTGTTCTATGTTTGGTCCAACCCACTGTTCTCAACATTCAACATGAATTTGATCACAACATCGGTGACCCCAACAGATTGATGTTCTTCTCCACAATAGCTAACTCAACGCATTTAACAATCGCTGAATAGGAACCAAGAAGTAAAATCTATCACAAGCAATTCAGTTCTAGTCAATGACACATGAACAAAGAATTTAGGAGCAACCCACTGAAATTAAAATTGTAGCTTACCTCTTATACAACCCCCCATCACCCTAAAAGACCTAAAAAATAAAAGAAAATAGAACCAAAAAATATATAAAATAATAAAAGCGATTGTCAGATGTTTGCATGAAATACTAAATTACAGCATTGCCAACCCACACTACCCGCCCTAGGAAATCTAAAACGGGTTAGAAAATAATTTAAAGCTAAGGGGCCTGTAGCTGCCCGTTTTACATGCCATTGGGACTCCCACCATTACTAACATAGCAGCTTCGGTTTAGTCGAATCTTGAATCCAATCATGGTCTGCACCTGCCACCGCCTTATATCTCAACCAGCATGCTGATGCTGAGATCAGCAACCCAAACAACTGCATTACAAAAAATAATCCGGTGTTCTTCGGGTTACATCAGGTTCTCCTCTCCTTGGAGCTGGCTCAAACTGCAACCCCAAAGACATGAAGAACATTAAACTACTTTTCCATATCCCACAAGCAGAACCCAAGTGTCATGTCTTCCATTAGGGATTTAATTATCCATGACCCATGACTAATTTTGGAAAACAACCCCATAGATAATGATAAACTTCAGAAGAGCTTCAGAATTATTACAGTAAAAGTTGCTCAAGAATCAATTTAAGCACCAGAAAAATACTGGATGTCAGACGGGAGAGCATAGGACAATGAAAGGTTAGCATATTTTGTAATTCTGGTATCGTTCATAACACTTTTGAGTATTTAAATAATTTGCAACTGACTTTAGGTTGATTTTAGCGGACATAATGAAAGGTCCGGACACCATTGAGCCCACTGCAACATTGTCATGAGAGAGAGAGAGAGAGAGACCTGGATAAATGTGTGTCCATTGCAGTCATCTACTTCCAAAATTGATGCCATGTTTCCACACCGATAACAATAATTAGGTGCACTAAAGATAGTGACAACCTTTTGATCCTGTTGTAGACATAACAGTTAATCAAGCAAAAACCAACTTTTCAAAAGATAGCATAAATAAAAAGTTGCCTGGATAGATTGAAGTATAAATAATTACATGTCCCCAGTTAAATCCCTCCATAACCAGCTGGTGAGCTCTAGCAATCAGCTTTAGGTTGTTAGTATGGTTGAATTGCTCAGATATGTCCTGTAAAAGAAATATTAAAAACAAATGAGGAACATAATTTGATTAGAAAAATAGAACACAGACAAGGAAGCTGAAGAAAAATAAAGAAAGGTACTTGGCCAAAAGTGTATCCAGCACCACGTGGAGAGATTCCCCAACCACAACGGTCATCAGGGTCGGACCATAACAGATCACACATAGGACCTTCATGTGGAACCTCTTGAACTCGATCAAAATTCCGTATGTTGTCAAGGGTGTCAATGGATGGAGACAATCCACCATGCAGACAAAATATTTCTGATTCAACCTACAAAATTAATAACCCAAAAGTCGACATGACAACACGGAAAAATATCTCCACAATATAGTCTCCTGGTGTGACAAAACACCATTTCATACACTATCCATGCATTGCACAGTTCATGCTCTTCTCAAGTAGTTGTGTCAACGACAGTATCCATGTTGGACTATGAACATAGCTAGAAGTCATGTGTTAGCTAATAATCCATGCTTAAGTCTGTGAAGTTACATCCAATTCCATTTTACTTAAATGAATAAGAAAAGTCAATAAGGATTATCAATAGAATCAAGTTTTACCCCACCCCATCTGTTGCTCCTTCAATAAGCGCACATTTCCACATTTTCTTTACAACCCTGCATTTTCAATGGCTTAAACCACCGGATGCTTACGAATACTCAATTTGCTAAGAGAGAATTTACTCAACTAGCTACGACAAGTTCATGACAACCTGCATGGTTTATGCTACTAAAAACTTCTCTTCCAAAACAGGCGGTGCTTCCTGATGCATGCAAAACATTACTGCACCTATTAAGTCAAGAAGACAGCACACGTGTGTCTGGTAGCCAACAGCTAAACATGAGAAACAATGGCACATAAAGAAGGTTTAATGTTGAACAAGCTAGTCCCATATAACCTTTTTAGCACTTACCATGGTTTCTAAGATAATGTCTACTGTATGCTTTAAATGAGCACAAAACCCACAACTAAATCAACTAAGTTATCCATCAGCATTAAATAACTACAGCCAAAACTATGGAATGCCCCCTCTAACAGATTAGCATCAGTAAAAAGATTGTTGCATTACAAGACACCAGTAAATACAAGGGGTTTCCAGAATAACACAAACAAGTAAGCCAAGACCACATTGCCTGTTTATAAAACAAAATAAAAGAAAAAAGAAGGAAATGTTTTGGCCTCAATATCAGAAAACCACAAAATATTTAACTGCAAAATAAGTATAAAATATTCTGAGAATAGTACATTAGTGAAATGTGATAATCCTACTAACCAGGGCTGTTAGTGGGAAATAATCAAAAAGATCTGTAAATATCTTCCAAACATTAGCATTGCCATACCTGTAAAAAAAATGAACAAAAATTTGTTGTTGGCAAAGATATGCAAAGTAAAACAGAATAGAAAAAAACTTCTACATGACACCAGACAAATAGCCAATGAATTTATTGTTATAGAAGCAGATTGTGACACTACACTTCTAGAATGCTTGTGAAACAAGTGATGTTTGAACAAGTTATGGTGATGGAAATCAATTGAATGTAACGTTACTCAACGATCTGAAATCAGCTAGATAAATGATCTCTCAGCATTATATTGTACATTCATTTCACGCTTTTACAGATTTACCTAAAGTTTATCACAGCTGTCGACCAGACAACCCACATGGGATAGTTTTCTTTTCTTTTTTTAATAAGTAAACCATAGGGAGGATAAACTAAACCACAGAATTTAACTAGTTATTTGATTGCTAAACCTGATCCTCTAATCCAATCAAGCTGAAGCCTCCTTCTAGTACCTTCAACCTGAACCAACTCCAAGCTAATAGGTAACTGCCATTGGTTTGTTTAGACGAATTTTCAAGTGTAATGTGCATCTATCCATGAAAGGATTAGGTAGGTGACGTGTACAGAATCAACAAAAAATCTTATGACGTAAATGTGTAAACTAGTTATTGAATAACTAGGAAGGTGACCTGTAGAGAATCAACAAAAAATCTTATGATGTAAATGCATAAACTAGTTATTGAATAATTCATTCCTAAGAGAGGAGCGTGGTCAGCCCAATGATCAAAAAGGGTGTGATGCACTTCTCGTTTACCTCCTAACTGCAAACTAAAACACAAAAAACTAAAATGAAATTAAAAAATAATTCATTCCTGTACATTTCACAACAAAACTTAACCCGCTATCCATTTTATTGGCATGATTTAAATTGCACGATGCAATAGTTGTTTAATGACACCACCCATAATAATTTGAAGGATTAGAATCCCCATTTCTAGTGGATCATCATAGATGATCATGTATCTCAATCTCACCATGAACGGATGGATAAAACTATGAAACATTCACTTCTGATAGTACACAGTAATTCTTAGCTATAACTCTTTGGTTCAGATGGATAATAAGCTTTTGACTTAAGACTGTATATTCATCATGTGCAGCCAGTCTGGTTCTTTCCATGACTTTCTTCCATTCTGAAACCTGGACAACATCTGGCTATCCACAGTTCCCTCTGAAGTAGTCATCATAATTTGCCTGGTCATTACGAAATATATTGGAATAAAACAACTTGACATCCACAAATTGGAACATAATGATGTTTTCTACGTATGTCTATGCATCAGTCAATCATATTCATTCACTGTATCAGTATCTTATGGTGAAGATTTATGGCACAATCAGGATTTGATGGAAGGCTGTTCTCCTCAAGAGATAGGATTAAAACAAACCAATGTACAGCAAAGGAATGTGGGCATGCAGTTCCAAATGTGTGACCCTTTAAGCTATCCTGAAAGAACAAATAACAGAATAATCTAAGGCAACAAAAGGTCAGAAAGCAAGTCAAAACTCCAATTATTGATTTGTTCTCCCTCTCTAACCTCTTGTAGATGTGATAGTAAACTTCCATTAGCACTAGACTCTAGTCATATACCTGTCTTTAACAAGAATGGAGGCTTTTTTGCCCAATTTTTATTTTTTATTTTTCACTTTGTTTTGATGTATATCTTATTGGCCTGCTTTAATAATTGTCTTACTGAGAGAGACAGACAGACAGACAGACAGACAGATGGCAAGATTAGGCAGTAAATAGCTGTATATCTTAATTCAGTTAGCATCTCAAATAATGAAAGGATGTAAGGGACTCACTTCCGTAGACATTCATCATAAAATCCATAAACTTGAGTTATCTGCACAAAAACATAATAACATTTATTCAGCCAATAGTATTTACCACAAGATTTAGCTATATATGGAACAATAATAATTCAAAATAAGTACATTCTATGATAAAAAGGAGAAAGCAACTTGTAGACCAAAACTGGCCTGGAAACATTAGGGAAATGCCACATATTCCCTCATAATGAATTCAATCCAGAAGAAATAGTTCTGTATAAAGATATTCTTAATACTGTAAAGCAAAACCTTCAGGCTTTGTGTAGATGTATCCAGAAAAAAGGCAATAATGAAAAGCCAAACCATCCGCCCATGGAATCCAATTCTAGGACAAATTTTGTCCACTCATTCAATGATTTGAGCAATCCAATGCAGGCTGCTCACTCTCTTCCCACAAGCCAAACTAACATCGACAAGTAAATTCAACCCACAATTTGGATATCTGGTATCAGAGTTCCAGATGTATCAAACAAAAGCCAATCACCCATTTATCCAAGCAATCCTTTTCATATGCAAACACCTTGCTATTAAACCCAAATTTAGCCTCAGGTTGCTCTGTTGATGTAAGCTGCAAATATCTGCATATTCATGTGTAACTCTTGCTATGGCTAGTAGTTAGTTTCTTTTATTCCCGTAACAAATAGGGGGGCTGCAATTAGGGGTCCCTGTAATCATTTATTTCGTTATCAGTTCTCCAGCATACAAAACCCACATTGGCTCTAGTTCCACCCTATTACAAAGCCTAGGAATAGCAGTGTATGTTCAACTAACACCACCACATTGAAAGAAGCAAGCAGTGACATTCATGATATTATTGTTAATAGACAACAAACACATCACATGAACTCAAGCACACAAACAAACACATATACACGTGTAGCAAGAGACCAAGAGAGAGAGAACTGGGTGTGTTCAAACAAATAGTAACGCACCTATGTACGCACACAACCGAAGGGAAATTAAAAGCCTTAAAATCAAAAGAATTAGTTTGCCGACTTAGGGGGGTACCCAATAAGAAGATTTCATTGTTCGGAGTATTGCACATCAAGGTTGTCAAAATCGGGATCCTACCTTGGATCGTTTTGGGGGTCTTCCGGACCGGATCGAGGATCACAAGATCCTACCAAAAAAGAATAAAAGGCTAATTTTTTTTTTTTTTTTGTATTTTATGATGATTACTTCAAAATGTATAGAGAATGAGCCTATATTATATAAAAAGAATTAAAAATATCATGAAGAACAAAATGAATCACATGAACCAGTGGTTGACATTGATGATAACATGCAATGCAGTGCCAAGAGGAGGAGCAGCAGAGAAAAAATGCAGCAAAACAGAGCAGCAGTAGCAAAATAGAGCGACAGCAACAAAATAGAGTAGCAGCAGAAGAAGAAGAAGAAGAAGAAGAAGAGAACAGAAACAATGCAGTAAAGCAGCAACAGAAGAAGAAGAAGAGAAGAAGGAAAAAAAAAGGACATCACTGAAACAGAACAGCGCAGAAGAAGAAGAAGAAGAAGAAGAAAAAGAAAAAGAGGAGAGAAGAAGAAGAAGAAGAAAATGAGAAGAAGAGAGAAATACCTGAACAGTGGAGAGGTCGGCAATGGAGACGGAAACCTAGAGAAATTTGATTTTCTGCGAAGAACTTGTGCCCTTCAAGGCTTCAACGATTTGATTTTCTATGTTGATTGATTGTTTTGTGCATGGGTAGGCTTCGAAAGTTGGGCCACAGCAACCAAATAGATTTGAAAGCCCATATTTAAACATTAAAAGAGAGAGAAATTGGATCACACCGGATCGCGATCCTATGACCCAAAACGATCCAAGCACGATCCTAGCCCAAAATGACTTTACATACAATCCGGATCGATCCAACAAAATGAATCGTATCCGGATTCCGATTTTGATAACCTTGTTGCACATACAAACTCTACTTGGGTTTTCATGAATGCAATTTTTTCCTTTTCTCATTTCTTAAAGGGCTATTTATAACTTTCCCCCAACAATAATAACCTATATATTCAATATTTCCCAGATTCGCTCAGCTGGGAAAATTCCCCAATGGAAATATCAATGAATCCAAATCACAACCAAGAGAACACAATCACTATAGCCACAAACATCACCATTGATATGCTAAGTAATAGGCACGGAAGCATGGACACTGACACAGATATAGATACCGATACGAACATTGACATGTGTCCACAGGACAACAATTTTCAAAAAATAAGGATATGAACAAGGCGAGATAGGAAATATATATATATATATATGTTATATATTTTTATTTGCTATGTTTATGAACGTAACATCCACGCATCCACAAACTACTAAAAATATTAAAAGAATAACACTAATTCAACATGAAAAACACAATTCAATCTATTATTTAGACATCATTACCATAAAACAAGATGAAAATAAGTTTACAATTTAGAACAGAACAATTTAACAAGTATAAATCCATATTGTTTTTGTTTTATGATTGAATTCAAAGCTTTCTTCAAACTTGCAATGCGTTTCATGATGTCTAGCTGATGAACACGTCCCCCAAGTGTCCAAAAGAAATATGAAACTTTCAAATGCGTGTCCAACACGTGTTGAGAAGTGTCCAATATGTGTTTGACCTAAATACAACACCTTTTTAGAAGTGTTCGTGCTTCTTAGATTAGAACACAAAGATCACAAGCATTGAACCCTTATTCAAACTTAAAGGGGCAAAAAACAAAAGCAATGAAGTAAGAGAATACCTGTCGGCTTTCATGGTTTCCTCTAAGAATAGTGATTCGTTGACGATAACGCACTTTCAAAGCCACCAGAAGCTGAATAAAATGAGAAAATTAGGATTATTCAAATTTTAAATGTATACTAGGAAGCATGCTACAAAACCTATCATAAGATCAAACTTAATAAATTCATTTTCCTAGGATTTTCTTATTGCTAGTTGCTAGTTACACTTCTCCTTGCCGTCCTGTTATGATGAACAAAAAGCAAAAGGAAGGTAGTGATAAGTAAGTTAAAATATTATAAAACAGAAACTGGCACAAAGGGAGTGCCACCCTTATAGCGGGAAACAAAGAATAGCCTAAGCCACCTATACAAAAAGATTACTCTCAAATCTCCACAAAGTCTAAAAATTGATTCAGGGAGGGTTGTACTCCGCCTTTTAACCAACTATACAGTATAATCAAAAATCTGCTTTGAATCTAAACAATAGATGTTTCCCTTCCTTCAAAAATTCTGCTATACCGCTCACACCAAATAATCCACATTAAGGCCAGAGGAGCGAAAATCCAAGCCTTTTTCCTTCTCCTTCCAACTCTAGCACCCCTCCATGATAGCAAAAGATTCACCACCTGCTTAGGGAATACCCCTTCAATACCAAACCAGCCCAGAATCAACACCCATAACTCCAAAACCGCAAGACAATGAATCAAAAGGTGATTAACTGATTCCCCATCAACCTTACACATACAACACCAATTGACATGGATCTGCTGCCTTCTAATAAGATTATCAATGGTGAGAATCTTACCATGGGAAGCTATCCACGGCAAAAAAGAAACCTTTGAAGGAGCCTTGGAAGCCCAAATTTCTTTCCAAGGGAAAGGGTTACCTTGATGACCCTGTAAGATCTTAAAAAAAGAATTCACCTTAAAAACACCCAAAGCTAAACCCATCCACCTCAAAGAGTCACTACCGCCTTCTCTTATAGAAAAGCCATACAAGATACCCAAAAGATCAGCCATCTCCTCCACTTCCCAATCATTAAGCTCCCTTCTAAAAGTGATATCCCAAAAAATATGGCCACCATTGCGAATTAGGTAATCCCCCACCACAGCATCACTATTATTAGCAATTTTGGCGAGATTGGGAAATGATACCTCCAACCTCTCATTCCTGCACCAAAGATGGCTCAAGAAACGAATTTTGGAACCATGTCCACCTAAAAGTGAACCAATCCCCAAAAAACTTGCCAACTTTCCATGTTCCGGATACCCTTCCACAAACCTTTCCCATATGAGGCACTTACTTGCATAGTAGTCCAGTCGCCCCAATTTCCACCATATTTCGAAAAAACAGCCCTCCTCCAAAATCTATCCCTATCACAGGCATATCTCCACAAACACTTTCTTAGAAGGGCTTGATTGAAAATTGCAAGCCTGCGAATACCCAAGCCACCTACTCCAAGAGGAGAACACACAATATCCCAATCAACAAGATAATATTTGAACTCCCCAATACCTCTCCAAAGAAAGTCTCTTTGCAATTTCTCCAATCTCTTAGCAACTGAAACTGGAATGGTAAAAAGAGACATAAAGTAAGTAGGCAAGCTCGAGAGGGTGCTCTTAATCAAAGTCAGTCTCCCTCCTTCGGATAAATATTGCCTCTTCCATCCCGCCAACTTTCTTTGGAATCTCTCAACTACTATTAACTTTTGTACAAGATGCAGATATTGGATGATGCATCAAAGGCATGACATGACAATGAGTGACTATCCCAATATTCATAAATCAATATGTACATAGACATTGATAGGGAGAGAGAGATGTTACTCTGTGCATATTTCTAACTACCACTTATGTGTATGATTTTGTTCTAACCAACACCCCCCCCCCCCCCCCCTCCCCTCCCCTCCCCTCGTTCTCTCTTCTCTTCTTTCATGTTTCCCTTCTTATATACTTATCCTTGTAACCATATTCACATCAAAGTTTTTATATGAAATAATAACATGAAATTAACCAACCGAAAATATATTTCTCACAACATGGTGTCGATAATAGCATTTTCATACAGGCAGCAGGAAAATGACAACGAAATCTATAAACCACTGCACAGGCAATGCATGTGTAACACATTTTCTGCAGGACATGGAGTCATTTAAGCTAAATGAATCAGGATATTTAATATTACAGATCTATCCTTTCAGTTAATAAAGGAAAAAAGATGACAAATTCAAAAATGGTACCGCCTTTTTTTTTTGAAAAATAAACAATGAAAAAATTAATTTTCTCTAGAGGCAGGAAACCATCGTCCAGAAAGTAATTACCGTGACAGTTTCAACTGAATAATACCCTCGGTCAACATAATCCCCCATGAACAAGTAATTTGTATCTGGGCACTGCCAATAAGAAAATGCCAAAAGAAATTAAATATCTAAATAAACTAATTATCATAGGAATGACATGAATAATAATGCTGGTAAATGCATGAGGTAGCTCTCAATATGCAACTCAAGGCAACACTACGATGCCATTTGGGAAGTTTTCCTGTTCCACTAATTAGCTCACTTGACTCCTTAAGAACCGTATATTTGGGCATAGAAACATCCATAATGGTGCATATCCCTAACTTGAAAGTCCTCTCCAGGGTCATCGGAAGAACTTAGGAAGTATGAACACTCCATTTAGGGTGCCGTTTGCATGTACATACTCTTCGGACACCACGCCGGGACACGTGTTGAACACGCCAATTGCCATGTTCAATATTTTTACTAATATTTTTTTAGTGGACACATCCCGAACACATTGGGGACAAGCATGTCCCTTAGTAGGACACATTTTGGGACATGTCAGTATTAAATGGAGTCGGATTTATAAGTTTCAAAACTTTAAAGCACCAAAATATAGAACATCCAAATCTAATTCTTCAAATTCTTAACTTTTTAATAGTTGTATTACAAATGTGACCTTGTTTAGCTGTTTTCATCTTATTTTTTGTGGTCTCAAATATAGGTTTTAAACTATATTCTGAACATATTTAATTGTCTAGAATCATCCAATTGTTATGAATCCTAGGGCTTCTTAGGTGGAAACCCATCACTAGTTAGCAAGAAAATCCAACCCAAATATCACATTGAAAAAGTTTAAAAAAAAAAAATTCCATTCCAAACATCTCCACCAGCTTGAATTCAGCTCAAGCTCAGGACCCGCTCCTAAGATAAATTTCTGGCAATCACAATCCAAGTGATTAGAGAAAGATACGTTGACATTAGCCTGTGAACCTCACTAGCCCTAAGCAAGCTCAATTACTATTCTTAACTATTCAGCTCAAGCTCAGGACCTGCTCCTAAGATAAATTTCTGGCAATCACAATCCAAGTGATTAGAGAAAGAAACGTTGACATTAGCCTGTGAACCTCACTAGCCCTGAGTAAGCTCAATTACTATTCTTAACTATAATAAGTATTACCATCATTATTTTCTTTTTTGGTAACCAAAAATGCCTCAAAGTTTCTTTTTTTAACTGTTCTTCGCAACATTTAGATCATTCTTATGTTATTGAAACAGGTTTGCATTGTGATATTAGGACTGACACAAACCAGCCAAAACCCAAACCATAGCTAGCTCTAGTCCTGATGCTCCTATCTTTTTTCTTTCCTGATTAATGAAGTTGAGGATTTCAGTTATGTATTCTAAACTCTCTCATAAGGAATACAACAATGCAATATAAATGAGCCAATGAGCATAATACAAACGTGTTTTGCTATTTGAGTGTCTGGAGCAAGACAAAGAACCAAACTACTACTTTCCTTTAATTTTGTAGACAGAAAATAATTCAATGAATAAAAATTCATTGCACTGAATCTTGTGCAAAGTTTAAGATAAATCAACCTGCCTAAATCAAAAAACTAAAACATAATTAAAAATATCCAAAATTGTGAACTAAAAGAAGAGCTATATAAATTCTGAATAGCTAATAGCCTAATGCATTCCTAGGCCATGTCTTAGGAGGTTTAGCTGCCTAAACATCTCCTCAATGCCTAAACCAAAGAATGGAAACAAAGACAGGTTAAAACAGGGTGATATTTTTTTTTTCTTCCCCCTTTGGATAAGTGAGATACAACAATGTTTGCATGAAAAGCTGAAACTAGTTATGAATTTTCCTGCTATTTATTTGTTGAAGAGTGACAATTATGGTAATGAAGCACCAAGGGCACCATGTTGAAATTGGGTACAACCTAGGAAGTTTCAAGTAACTCAAATATCATGTTGCCAAAAGGTAATTGAAATTCAAAGCACATATTCTAATCACAAGATGAAAGGTAAATTAGAAAGTACTGGTTAACAAAAAGACATTTATCAAGTAAAATGCTTGTAACACACTACCTACTGTAAATTAATGGCTCACAGAAATCAGAAGGGGCCAATAGCATTTCACAACAACTTTCTAAACATTCCTTGATCACAGGTGCATTTTTCATTGACTCCAATCCAAAGGCAAAAATCTTACAGGTACCGCACCCAGGAAGCAATATATAAAAAGTACGGTGGCAATTTGAATCAACAACTATACTTTAAATTGAATAAAAAACTTTGAATTCATTAAATCTTTTTTTTTATATACTGATGTTGATTATAATTTATGTTGAGGGAGACAGTGGCTGACCACAGGGGGGCACAAGCGGGGGCCCCAGCCCCCCCAAAATTTTCAAAATTGCCTTATACCCCAATGGATTTTTGTATATTTATAAGACAATATAGTGTAATGCCCCCCCAACCCCAAAAACCCCAAAAAAAATGAAATTTTTTTACCCTACCCTCTTTTGAACAAAAATTTTTTACCTTGGCCCCCGCTCATCTAAAATCCTGGGTTCGCCACTGGAGGGAGGGGCTTTTATTAGAACTACACTGCTAGTAAAAAATTACAGTACAATTAATCAGAGACCAGAGTGGGTTTAATTTTAACATTCACAAGAGTACATAAACAAAATCCCTTGACCAACCACAAATCTTATCTTCAGATTATGTTCTGTACTTGCATACTTTTGATGAGTTATCAATGAGACAGACACCATGCGGAAGAGATTATCCCAGCATCATACTGACAATAATGTATAGAAGGAAAAAAATGAGAAGTTTTGAAAATGAAATCTTTTTCCATTTCAGTGGCCAAACAATTTGTGTTCCTCTATCTTCCTTTTTGGGTACCACTTTCCATGTCCTTGTATTGCAAGATTCAAAAGCAGTATGTGCTTCTACAGTTTTAAAGGGGTGTAAGTGAGGGCATGGGTGCCCCCTCTGCAGGGTAGCAGAAGTTTAACCTCTATAGGTATAAGTTCAACATTTATGGATGATCCCGGTAACGTTAGATAGTTGGGTCATTTAGCAATAATGACAGTAGCATTAGTGACAACTTCTCCATCCCCCCAGATGAGGGGATGCCATCAGAGTGGAAGTTCATCCCTTGTTGGTCTTCAATATGCTAGGATTATGTGAATGAGGATTCACTCATGGGCATTGCTGGGGTGATTTGGAGGGTCAAGGTAGTTCAAAGAAATACAGTGTTTGAGAGAAGTTCCAGACATTTCACAAAAGCGGATAGTTACTACTTTGGAAATTTTCATTTATCACTTACTTAATTGCCCACCTCTAATTTTTCCCCCGCCCACCCCCCAACATAGCAAACCCCATTTTGTTGGGGTCTTTAAATTTTCTACCTTATGATGGTTTGTTAGTGATGCAGTTTCTAATGGTAAGCAATATTGTGGTTTCTTATAATAAACAAAATAAGGATTTCACATTTCGACAAACTCAAAAGAACACATCCCGAGTGCATAAACACAATGACTACTAAAAATTGATCTCCCAAAATAAGGTACAAGAAGCAGATATGAAAATCAGTAAATAAAGCATTATATTAATTGAATAAATTCAAGCTGCATAGTCTAAACAGTTAGTGGTATCATATCAACATCACCCCCACAAACCCCAAGAGACTAAGAATTTCAATATACTCCCTATGACACCCTCCCACAAGAAAGCAAGAAAGCCTTATTTGAAGACCATTGTAACCATTATATTGAGCAAGCTAATTGGGGAAGGGTGACTGTTTTGTTCTATTAGATGGCTAAGGGAGAGGCCCTCAGCAAAAAAGTTATCTCATGCAGGAAATATGGGACTTGGCTAACTCGTTAGAAACTTCATACAAATGGAGACCTGGAGTTGCCAATTCAGAATAAGGTGATTAGTCAACAGAGAGGCAACAACTCTACAATTCTTCTTGAGGCCCTTACCATCCTTAGGTTGTGTAATAGGGTTTCCACTTTCAAATTATATTTAACTGTAAAATTTGATTGTAATTTAACCTATAAACAGATGGGGAAATATGTATAGTCTTTCATGTTGGCTTTTAACCTTCTTTCAATTCACTTCTCAGTTCCAGAACTGGCTTTCTAGAGTTAGCATAATAAACAAGGACATGATTTAAAGTCATACCTTACTTTTTTATGGTCTCATTTTGATGTACTAGAAAGATTGACCAAATTGATTCAAATATTTACAGGTAAATTGCACTAATCTCCCCTAAAGTTAAGCCTTGGGCCTGGGCCAAAAATTGAGGCCCATGGGAGGCCCGAAAACTCTCCAAAACCCAGGCCATTGGCCAACCCAGGTCTTGAATTCAAAATTCAACTGTTGGGTAATTTTCCAATTATTGGTCCATTTAACCGTTAGATTTTACAGAAAGCCAACTATTTCCTTATGAGTACAATTTTATTACAGGAATGGCATTCTTGCAATTAATTTGAATGGTTCAAATTTATTACGTCCTTCTGGATGCATAGTATCCTTGTAATTAATTTGCAATCTTGAGGATATAATTATCTTTTGGTAAAATCAAAACGATTTCTAACCAGTTAATCACAATCATATAAGCATAGAATTAATTCTCTAGCCTGAATTCAAGTTTTGAATACAATTCTCTTGATTTTTCTTCACTTTTTTGATTTCTCACTTGACAAACACAATTCAAGCACAAACCACTAGATCTTCCCCACTCTCTCTCTATTCCTTCACCATCTCTCATGCAATAGTGGAGAATACATGCATAGTAAAGAACATAAGCAAATCACTTGTCTTTCAAAGGAGGAGGAGTGTCCCTTAAGCACTCCCTCACTATCTCCAATGATAACTCATCTAACCTACTATTCATGTGAGTTAACACAATTAATCATATTTTAATGTTAATTTAATGAATAAGTCTTTAAATCAAGTGATTCCACCACAGCGATGGCGACACTTTTTGCCTTGGTGTTAACACTAAGGAAGATGGAGTCAACATCAATGTCAGAATCACTTGATGGAATTGTTATTTATCCAATAATTAACATTGAAATAAGATTAATTGGTTCACCCACATAGGTAGTGGGTTAGATAAGTAATCACTAGATATTGTAGGAGGGTGCCACTTCATGCTTGAGGAACGTTCACCCTTCTTCTTTTCAAAACAAGAGTCTTGCTTATTTTCTTCCACTATACATGTATTCTCTATTATTGTATGTAACCTATAACTAATGTAGAGACTAGAGAGAGACTTATTGGTTTGCATTGAAATTCTAGAGCTTGGTAAGTGAGAAAACAAGAAGAAAGCAAAAAAAATCAAGAGAATGACCTTCAAAACTTGAATGAAGGTAAGAGATAATTGGTTAGAAATCTGTCTAAAACAATTCTATGATGAAAATTTATGGATTTTAAAGCTAGAGTCTCATATGTAGAAAGATCATGTTTAAGTTAAGAGCATGAGAGTTAATTTGAAGGGAACGTCTAAAAAGGTGTCATCCCTGTAATTTATGGATTTTAAAGCTACAGTCCATATGTAGAAAGATCATGTTTAAGTTAAGAGCATGAGAGTTAATTTGAAGGGAACTTCTAAAGAGGTGTCATCCCTGTAGCATAAAAGTGTCCTATTATTTTTAACCCTTTTAGAACCAAACATGATTCAAACCCTTGGAGGGACACACGTGGCAATTGCTTAGAGACACATGAAATATATTGCATATTTGAATAAGATAACTTGGGGGCCAATGATTAAAATCAAAATTGTGGATTAAACCTACAAATCCCTTCTTTAAGCTTTTCAAATTTAGGAACCAAACGCTTAAAACTTCCAATCTGTTTGGGGATAAGCTTTTTAAAATAGATATTAAGACATTTGTTCAAACTTCTTTTTCTATGTACAAAATAAGAAAAATAGTTTCTTACTCATTTTATGCAATAAAATATAAATATATATGTAATGTAAAAAAAGAAGTCACTATTTTCTTGCATATAAATGTATATCTATAACCTGTCATGTTCCCGCCGACTACCATGCCCATGTGTCACGAGTTACCACCCGTGGCACGTCTGGGGTGGCGAAGGACCTTGGCGTGGGGCATGTCTGAGCAGGATTGGCCGGTGACATGGCAATCTCATAATTTGTCTTTTTCATATTTATTGGATTTATGAATTATGACTCCTCGAGAGGGCCGAATGTTTTCTCCTGCAAGTTTAGATATGGCTCAGAATGCTATTATAAAGAGGGGTACAGTGTTGACTCTACCACCTCCCAGTACTATCGAAAGGGACAGCACTCAACTGAGTCCCCCAAAGGAGTAGGCGACACTTTGCAGCCAACTGTGGCACGTGGCTACAGTTCTTATGCTAGTCAAAGGACTACATGGGCAACATTATGTCCAGTGGGGCAGATGTTGGGCATTAGCGTTGAGAATGGGATTGTGACATTCGCACCGCTACGCCACATCCGTATTGTGGCGGGGCTTATGCCCATGACGGATTGGGCCTCAGTGTGCACATTTGCATGCCGTGTGTCTCATGTGCACTTGCGCATTGGATTCACGCTTGTGCACACGACCGCTTGGTTTGGCTAGCATTGGTGTCGTGGGGCACTATGTTGTTAGCTTAACAATTACTATTCGATGGTGCCTATCCTTGCGGGTAACAACCTTAACGGGAAACGCTATGAGCTTCATGGATGAAAATGCGTCATGCCTAACAAATAATGCTTGGCTCACGTGCATGTCTAGTGGCACATGGCTATATTGCTTGTGTTTTGAGAGGGACTAGCGCTAAGCACATTACTTGCCATGTATGCGCGCATTTGAGAATGGCATTGCTATCGCCTATAGCTTGGGTAGCCTTATGACTTGAGCATCGAAGGACGAAGCTTGATGTGCGGGACATTACGGATGGATCCTGAATGAACGCAAAGCCTTATGCCTCGGTATTTGAGTTTGGTGGGACTCTTGCTTTGTGCATAATCGCCTCACGGGTTAATTACGCTGTATATGATCACAACGGGTCGAATTTCTGTTACCGTGTGGTGCCCGGCCTGCCAGCCCGTAACACCATGTCTTAATTTTTTTAAAAAATTGTGTCAATATGTCCACCATATCCATGTCATGTGCTTTCATCAATGCTTCTCATGAGTGCTTCATTCCCAAACCTTAGGGGATTTCAGGAGCAATTTAACCATTATTTATTGACCATGGAGCAAACATGATTGGGTATTAAGGGCTTCGAATGCTTTCAATATATTGAGCATGCCACATTTTTCTAATGTCATAACATGACTAAATATTAAAGGTAATGGCATTAACACGTTATAAGTGCATAAAAGAATGTGGAAAAAACTTAACTAGTAATACTAATAGTAATAAGTTTTCCAATAAATGCGATAAAATATATGAACCCAACACCTCTGTTATGCAAGTCATCTTCGTGTACTATTATCACAGATACCTAGGGCCCACGAGCAATTATCTCAACACTACCAGAGGTAATAAATTGAGAGAGAGAATCAAGTATAATACTATAGAAACAATGCTTTCCAATCAAATTATATAACAAAATTTTCATGATATATGGACATTCTAGAGCAAAGATGCCATTTGAAGTAGAATGCATCACCAAAATCAATTTAATCTGCTACGATACACAAGACCACTTCCATCCTTAGATCCACTAATTGGGCTGGTCCAAAACGTACTTCTTGCAGCTCAAACACAAAATACAAGAATAAATATGTCATAACCAGAACAAATACCTTCCCTCCAATGCGAAAAAGTTCCGCAAGATCATGAAACTGCCCATGAATGTCACCACAAATGGTCACAGGGCTTTTTACAGGCTGCATAACAGAAAAAGAAAAAGGAAAAAAACAATTTAACATTCAGGGGCAACAAAACATGAAGCTTGGTGAAAAGAAAATGCAGAGAAATGTCCAATACCAAATGGAAACAAAGATTAGGTGAACTTTGAGGAACTGCAATCAATTTTTTGATGTACTCCAGGCACGGTGATATACAAGACAGAAGCAGTATGGAAATACTATATCAGAAGCCAGAAGACCTCATTTGAAGCACAAGCTACTTCACATGGAAGGGAAGGAAAAAACAAACACCCGTAAAACAAGCAAAGAAACAACATCAATTCAACTTGAGAACTATAGATCACCCTACACTCAGCGAAATATCAATTAAAGTAGAAAATTCTACAACTTTGGGCAAAATCTGAAGAGCGTCCCCCTAAGAATAGGTAGAAGAATAGGTCTGATGCAAAGCCAAGTGGAAGATGAGAGAAGTAATGCAAAGCAGAAGAATAGTCATGGCTTTGTTCAGGCAGCTGTGGGGGGAAGTGGAAGAGTTGAGTGGGCAAGCTCAATCAAGTATGGGGCTGACAGAGAGGACTGCGGTGTCTCCAGCAGGTGAAGTTTTGGAGAGGTGTTGTTTGGAAAGAAAAGTGGAAGGTAAGGAGCAGGTCTTGAAAGCCCAAAAAGAAATTTTGTCTCCTAATTTGGGTTGGGAGGATGAGGTGTCGGAGCGGGTTACAAAAAAGATCATTGGTCTGAGCAATTTTCTTGGTTTGTCTCCTGTAGGTTTTGGGAAAGAGTCTTTGAAGCTGATAACAGCAATTGAAGCCAATTGAGGCCAAGGACGGAAGCTAAGTCTATTAAGAGTGGGGAAAAACCTAGGAATGATAGGGAGTAAGTCTTAGTTAGATTTTTCATGGAGCTTAGACTTGTAATGCTTTCAGCTTTGATCTGCTTTTGTAAGGGTGGTGCCCCCTTGGCACCTTTTTATATAAAAGTTATTTACTATAAAATAAAATAAAAACTCACAGCATGCCATAAATGATAGTGGCCTCTTTCAATTTATTGATTCAGCAAAGACATGGGATGGCACCTAAGAAGCATGGATACGGACACAAATACAGCCACGGGACATGGCGATTTTCAAAAAGTGTGGACACGGACACGTCAGGCAGCAAAAAAATACATTTTATCCCTTTTTATGTATTACGTATGTGAATGCAATATCCACAAGCCATCAAAAAGTTTCTTAAATGCGTACTAGATGTGTCCAATTCATGTCCCCACATGTCGCTAGTGTCTTAGGCTTGTCCATTGAAAAATAAATAAATAAAATTCCAATTCGCATGTCCGACACATATAATGGCATGTGTGAGGAGTATTTGTGTTCAACATGTGTCACACACGGCTTTGACACACTAAACAAGGTGTTCGTGCTTCTTAGGATGGAACTATATTATGAGGCAATCTAATCCTTTTTGTGTAACAGGCCAAAATTTTCATCATTAAAAGATGAATACTCAACAATATGGGGCCTCAAATGCTAGCTTGTTAAAACTCTTGATCAAATAAAGCTATAAGTCTTCAACAAAGTTCAGAAGAGCTCATTCGGGGTCCAAAATTCAGCTTTAAATTATATCTTTGTATCTTAATTGAAACCAGATTCTCATACACCCCAACCCCATTTGAGCGCCGCCCCCAACCCAAGAAAAGTAAAAATTAAATCAAAAACCCCACCAGTGCCAGGATTTATCCAACTTCATTCAATACAGGATCAAGCCTAGCACTCAAAGACTAGTCATTTCCACAGAATAAGATAATACACATATCATGGTCCTTGAAATCAGGGAGTATACTATAATTTCTTTTTATAAGTGAAACCTCGTACTTCACTACCATGGTGTAATATAATTTAGTAACTAGGATCAATTGTAAAAATGATCCTTAAGAATACACAAAATTTGAACTGAAGTTCTAATCTAAACAAAAAAGGTTGTCTGAGAAGTTTCCATGTTTCATTGATAGTCTAGTCTGGGATAGAGCTGGACTGGCTGGGAACCTATGGAACACAAGTAATAGAGCTCATCAGCTCGGCAAATTAAAAGCAGCCAGCACCTCCATATCCATTGTATAGTTTATAGAAACCCATGTACCATGGGAGGAGGACAAAGGAAGAAAAGAGAAAAGAGGAGCAAAGAAGAAAGAAACAAGGAAAAGAGAAGAAATACATGAACACTCCTTGAAAGGGGAGGAAAAGGATATATGGGCTGTGACCCAGTCCATGGTGCTACGGTGCACCCTAGTCCCTAGTGACCCTGGTCCAATTGGGTAGGTTTTTGACTTAGGAGACTGGTCTAATTAAGGTATTAGACATGTAGATCTATTTTTTGAGGTTATTTTGAGCTAATTTTGATTCTAGGATGGAATTTTAATGGTAGGCTTTTTATATTCATGTGATTCAGATTCAGGTAGCAGCAAATTGCGTAGTCTTTTGAGATTGCATTCATTTAGACCTTAGGTGAATGCCTTGGCCTTGCAAGTGTATCATTTGAAAATATCCCATGCATAATTGCCTTCAAAAGCATGTATTTCATTTGTTGGAATGTTGGGCTGGTGGTTGCTCTATGAAGAGATTCTGGAAGGCTTGGAGGGTGGCTCCTTTGTGCTTGATGTGGTGTATTTGGGGGGAACGTAATAGGCGTACATTTGAGGACACAAGTTTAGCAGTTCATAATCTAAATTTAGCCTTGTTGCATAGTTTGCATTTTTTGTTACAAGGTGAGTTGTGTCAGTCTTCCTTCGCGTTTATTGCTTTTTTGGACGATCTTTTTAGTACTTAATGTTATGCTTTTTTGTATACTCCTGGTGTACAAGAGCTGCGCCTCTGATTAGGCGCTTTTTCCTTAATAAAATTTTTTTTACCTGTAAAAAAAAAAAAACATGTTTTGGAAAGTCGTGTTATACCTTATTTGATGAGAATCTACTTTATTTATCAAACGAGATTTGTATATGATTTATTGCTTTTGAACAATCAGGAATTCTATATTATTTCTTTGGGAAATCAATGAACATGATCAGAAATATTTTGTAAATGGTGGAAACTTATTAATTATGGATATTGGAAGCTGGAGGAAGTCTGGGGAACAAGGAACAAGCCCTTCAAACAACAAGGAAACAGGCCTGTTTGAGCCGCGTAGCCCTAATTCTCAACGCCTGTTGGAACAGACTTGGTGTGCAGGTGACCACAACCAAATTGACTTGGTGCACATTGGGAGTCTTGTCCATAAAAATTATTTTGCATATTGTACAGTTACTACAAATTTATTTTTTCAAAAGTTATTATTATTGCAAGGTATACCATTCATTGGATTGTGAGCTCACCCCTCATTCTTAACATTAAGTAGAGATAGAGATTGGACACTGGAACTCTTTTGTTTGACCTCCATAGGATTTGTCTTTATTAATTCCACTGCCATCAGACTTATCTCTTGAGTAGAGACTTTCGTTGGTTTGATTTAATATTAATTTCTAGATGGTATGACTTACTTATTTATTGTGATAAAGTTTGCTTTTGTTCTAAAATGATGGCCTTGTTTTTTAGATTAAAATGATCAATTGATGGCATTTGACTTAGTTATTTATTGTGGATTGCTAGTTTAGCAGGTGGTTAGGCTTTCATGTTCCATGAGATAAGATTCTGTGGCTCATGGCCAAACTCATCCCTAAATGGGGTCTGACACACACAAACACAGATAGAGAGAGAATATATACATGAGTCGGATATGACACAAAATCAAAGCAATATTGGAGAAGATATTTCAAATTCCATTCTATTACAAGGTACATGTACAATGGCACTAATTTCATAAATATAACCAGAAGAACAAAGATTTATACCTGAACATTACTTTCTTCCATCAATATCTCTTTAGCTTTCTCACACAGTGTCCTAACCTATATTCACCAAATGAGCTTTTAATAAGCAAAGATATACATCTGTTAAAAAGAATAAGAAATCTACCAAAGAGAATAATTTTTTTCTTCAAATAACAAAAATAAACCTATATGCATGATGAAACAATGCTCTACAGTTAAGCACCTACAAAACAGCTGCTCCTTTAATAGGATAAAATTATAGATGCTTGCAATAAAAAACTAATCAAATTGGAATTCCATTCCATTAGATTGCCTGGTAAGTTTAAAGGGGTTTAAGAAGTCAAAAGTTTCATCTGGAGTAGACTAGGAAAAGTTAAGCAACTTATATATATCAAAATACAGCGTAGAAAATTCTCCAAAACACTGTCTAAATTGTAAGACGCAATTCCAACTATAGGAGTGCTATGCAAGGCTACCAAGGAATGATTCATAGGATCTTCTATAATCTACTTCTCCTTAATTTTATCAACAGTTAAAAAGCACAACCACACCTTCCTAACCCCTTTTCTACCTCACACATTTGATTCAACAACCCAACCTCGTAGCCACAAAATACTATAACAAGCAGTCACAAAATACTACAATGAGCAGCCTCAAACATCCTCTCAGGATTCCTAGCACCAGTTTTTGATATCAAATTGAAGTACAGAGTTTTATCTTCCACTTGTCCATTATCAATATGATAAAACCCTTCACTCAAGAACCCCAATGTCCAGACTACTATTAATAAACTTTTTTTTTTTTTTTTTATCTCTAATGGAAAAAGATTTCAATACATCTGTCCTAGAAATAGTAAAATTAGACAGAAAAAAAAAAAAAAAAAAAAAAACTATATAACAAGTTCCCAGGCCGTCAAATGTGTATGCAACCAAATAACATCCCATCCAAACTATGAATACTATGGGACTGTGGAAGGGTATAAGAAACAGAGGGGCAGATTTTTGGTGCCATACTCGGTTTAGGGTTGGCAATGGTGAGAAGGTACAGTTTTGGAGTCATCTTTGATGCAGAGAGGAGAAGTTGGAGGTTTCTTTCCCAAATATCGTTAATATAATGACTAATAGGAGAACTTCAGTTGGAGGTTTCACTGTGAGCTTAATTACCGGGAGTTTGAGGAGTTAGTGATCTTCTATAAAGCCTTTATTATATCACTCATATTGGACAAGGAGAAGATACTTTGAGGTGAGGAGATCGAGATCCGGAAGATTTGAGGTGAAGTCATTTTGTAGGATGTCAAAGCAATACCAAAAAAAAACAATGAAGTACCAGATGTACAAGGTGGGGGGAACTCAAATAAAGAGAAGAAAGAAAGGGAAAAGAAAGAGAAAAAAAAAAGGACTACTCTCGAAAGGAATTCTGATTATAAATATTGCAACATGGAAGCTTGAATTGCAATGGACAAGCACCAAAAAGCGACCCTGCAGAGAAAACTAACTGCAACATCCTTAGAGATGTCCTCGTTCCCTATAAAACTTTCTCACCTAAAAATCTCCTCTTCCGCATGCCCTCCGAAAAGGAATTGCAATGTAGTAGCTTTACACACTATCTTACCTTTCAAGCATCACATTCTTCCATCCCTACCTTCAACTGTTTCTTAAAGGTAGAAGAGAGGACAATGACGAGGACATCATTATCCAATTCTAGGTGTCACTAGCACAAGATGCAAGGGCAACCGCCCAGTTCACAACAACTGATTTGCTTTATTTCACTACCTTCCACTTTGAAGAAAAAGAGAAAGCATGCAAGTTTTCACCTTTGAGATTCACTAAATCATAAGGGAGCTTGAACATATTTTATTGATTGTGTTACAATGAGCTCAATTTGCTTGCTAAGCTACAACTCTCCACCATAGCTTTCTAGGAGCAATCCACTTAGTGATGGCAAAGGATGTAGCCCCACCCCCCCACCCCACCCCACCCCCCCCCCCCCACCCCCACCCTTCCCTAAGATGGTTACTCCCAATCCTGACCCTAGTAGCCACGCCCCATGCCCAACCAAACCTGCCCCGCCTAGCTTTGAAGGATGAAATATCATGAAACCGTAGGACAAATCTATCAACCATGCATATATTTACATGCATACATATACTATATCTATGAATATTGGTCTGAAACACCATAACACCAACCATCGCGGTGCCTCTGGGGGGCAGAAGTAAGTGGTATCCTCTCAGGCATTGTTCATTGCCAACCATTGGGTTGCCGTCGCACTAAACAAAGAGAGCAAGTGGAAGAACTTACTATTTGTCTAAAAACACTAGCATATTTTACTTATCAAAAAAGAAGAGATATAATGTATTAAAAACAGTGACACTTCAGTATTTTATACATAGCCAAAGCAAGTTGGGTTGAGAAGTGCACCTTATTCCCGACCGTGACCAGAACTCAAGCAGGCTATTGCTTAGTACGCTCGATTCAGACATACCCCATACCCATCCCATTAAGGTTAGGACAAGGTAGGGTAGAGTGGATGAGGTTACCTTGCCATCCCTAATCCTTCTTTCGTTACTAATACCATAACCTACATCTTTTGGATATTGATCAAAACACTACATCCTCGTGGGTATTACAATAGTTTCCTCTTTTTCAACTAAAAGAAAATCCACCAAAGAATACAAAGCACATCCAAATACTCATGACCAACTTTGCTATGTGTAAAATGAACTTATAATTATCTCCTAATGTTACATTTGTGCAATAGTAGTTGTTCCTTGAAATAGCATGCCTCTTCTTTTGTTTGTTACATGTTATGCCCCAGGGGATGGATTCTCCCAAGTTTTTCTAGTAAATGATTTGTAACCAAATGGACTGCTCTCTATCAATCTTGATTTAAAGGGTAATGCCATCCAACCAAAGAATTCATACAGAATTTCTCTAGAGAATGATATGGTTGAATGAGCGTCTTTAACTTTAAAACAAAACAACCATCACAATTGCTCTTAATTACAAAAATATCATTACCGCATCGTTCTGATGCCATTTTCTTTACAAATTTTATAGAAGATTAGCATTTTCCTTGTTTACATGAATTACGATATGACCTACCAAAATCCTTATTTATTGATAAGTAATTCCTTCCCACAAAAATAATAAGACCTTATTCAACAATTAAAGTATAAAACAAAATCCCTTTGTAAGGAGAAAGTTCACAAAGCCAACAACATTAAAAATAAAAGAAGAAGAAAAAAAAAGACTATGAGATGGCAAACTATAAAAAACATAAGATATTAAATCCTCTAGAAAATGTTCGCCATGCAAGTTAAATATACAAAGAAGAAAAGCCTAACCAAAATAAAATGTTCCACACACACTTGCAACAAAGTTTCCTACCCCAACAAAAAAAATAGAAAACAAAAAGATACTTCTGGTCGTAATTGTTTTTAATTGATTAAACAATCAAAGAAGTACTGAAGCAACATGGGAAAGAACAATGATCCATAATCAACAACTCAAATGATAATTTAATTCAAACCAAACTAATTCAATAACTGTCCATTTATTGGTATTCTTTCATAATACTACTTTCTTTTCAAAGATAAAATCCATTCATAGGAAGCATCAAAGCAGGCACAAACCATGTTCACATGACTTACACATTAGAAGGATCAACGCTCTACCAAAACAAGTACATGCACAAAACGACTACAATTTAGATGCCATTTTCGTAACAACTCTGCAAAAGATAGTATTGAAACTAAGGAGCTCTCAGTTAGCCACAAGAACAAACATAGTGTCCATAAATACACAATTACCAAGTGTATGTTACATCAACGTGTCATTATGGTTACTTCCGCATGCTAGCCCCTAACAAGGCTCCACAGAGACTTGTTCTGATGACACCTATTTGGGAGACTGAACGGGACATATTGGGACCTTCATGTGTTCCGGATGCTGAATGGACAAATAACTTGGAGATATAGACATTTAGTTGTGCTTTGGTCAATTGAAAGCACGATTGCTCATTGCGCCATCTCACGTACATTGTGAGGCAAGCCTATAGAGGCCAAACAACTTTATTCGGTAGACACCACGAGAACTCTAAAGTGTCGTGACTTAGTGACCTGGGACGAAAGTCCCACCTCAGCCCTACATGTCGTGACTTGGTGACCTAGGACAAAAGTCCCACCTCAGCTCTACACCCCGCGGGCCAAGTCAGCCAAACTACGAGAAGGAGATTTCTCCCTACAGGGTTTGTTATCCCTTGCCTAGAAGAAAAGTCGGCTCTTAGTTTGGCTAACTTTAGTAAGCCTAATCCTATATGGGCCTTGGCTATCTCTCCGAGAATATTGGATGAGTCTCTACATAAGAGATCCTTATCTCTTATCACACTCATACGATCATGTATCCAACCTACACATTCTTTCTCTCTGGTTTAGGTTGCCTCTTCCAGCACCCAGTTCTGCCTAGAGCTCATCCACTGTCATCTAACGTGTTTTATGGCTCCTCAGTAACCTATCACACTTCCAAAGACCCTTATACAGTATCTTAACTTTCTAATTTGCATTTTCTAACCCATATTCTTTTGTCTCCACACAATCCACCAATAGAAACACCAAATGGGTGAAAACGGTGCCTCCAAAACAAATTGTAAAATATTAGGGTCCTTTGAAGCGAAACAAAACAGCTAATTGAAGGGAATCTTAGTCTGCCAAACATCCTATCAAGGCAAACCCAAGCAGCCAGGTCCCGCCTCCTCTCTCAACATTCTATTATAGGAGGGAACTCATACTTTCTACTCTCTGAAGCTGCCTGGTGCAAGCTATACTCTGGCCCTCCACCCACTAAGTAAGAATAGATTAAGCCAAAGGAAGCGGCAACGATCACCAAACTCCTATTCCTGCACTGTGGATACAAATTTAGGATCCAGCGCCCCAAAAAACCACCAAATTATGAATACCTCGTATATGCAATTGTACCTTCATTTTGCTCACTAAGTCATATACCAAACATGTGTCTTGGAATTTCTTCTAATTCAATCTCTGTCTCAAAAACGAACTCAACATTTTTCCAGAAAACATAAACAATTTAATCCATAATTGTGCCCTAAAACGAACTCAACAATTTAAGTCATGTTTCGAGGTTCATAGACAACACAAATCTAGAATAGAACCCCGAGATTATGACCCTTTAAATCCATAATTGTGCCCTAAAAGGCGAAGCTCGGCTACTATAGACTACACACATCAAACACATCCAAGATTCCCCTGATATCATGAATTTATGCCCATACACGTATATACAGACATAAATATAAGTCATTTCCGTTGGAAAACGAGGATACCGAAGCAAAATGAACCCAGATCCGTCCAAAATCAACGCAATTGCCTCGTCTAAAATGAAAAAACTATTGCAGAACAGTAATCAGGTAGGATATTTAAATTCATAAGAAATCACAGATGAGACCAAAAACGGAGGCGTATATAAGTGTATATATAGAGAGAGGAACCTCGGGCTCGGACAAGGCCTTGCACTGCATGAGGTGTGCAATCTGCTCGTCGAGGTTGCCATTTGTGTTCGAGGCCACCAGATCCACAGTCATCTTCTCCTTTATGATCTTAATGAAATCGTTGTTCCGCACAACACTGCTGTTCTGTCGATCAGTACCCAGAAAATGGCATCTAAACCCTAACCCCAACCCCAACCCTAGATTTTGGCTCACCACTGGAGACAGAGAGAGCTCGCAAGAACGCGAGCAAGAGATTTGGTGTAACCAAAGAGAGAGAAACCGTCGTAGCTCTCCGATCCACCTTTTATCGACGGTGTTTAAAACTATTTTTAACTGCCAACTAACCAAGATTTTTTATTTAGTTATTTATTTATACAACAGCTGTTAATTTGAAATTTTTGGAATTTGGATTTACAAAGCTGGATTTTTCATTCTTTGAGTTCAAATAAAAAAAAAATAAAATAATATGGTAATTATTAAAAATAAAGAAAAAAATCTGAAGAAAATCATTCTCCATTTCTTTTTTGAATCTTTTCTCTTTCCGAAGGCAAAAAATTATTTACTTTCCCTTTCTTTTCTTAAGTTTTCACAAGGCTAAAATCAATAAATAAATAATATGGACTATAGAGGACAAAAATATCAGCAAAATAAATTATTATCTGAGCTTTACAATTATTGAGATTTGATTTTGTAGATAGTATCGGCATGGTCAATAGTATTTACTCCATTGATTTAGAAATGTTTTCCAAAAAAAAAAAAAAGGGAAAAAACGATTTAAACTTCCATTTGTGCGAATTGTGGTTTCTAAAAGGCTCGTACTAAACTTCCATTTTTATGCTTAATATTTTTTAATTTAGTTGGTAGTTGAGAGTAATTAGGACACATGAAAAGAGTACATAAAACCAAGTTTCACTAAACCAAGGTGTTACCTTGTTATAATTTTACACATAAATAATATTGTGACCATAGATACTGGAAGTAAATAATCAATAAACTGAAAAGCAACTTTGATTGTCAAAATTTCCGAACATATCAGTTCCCACCATGAGAAAGGGGAATGGCTAAGTAATTTTTTTTTGGCTATAGAATGTTTTGGCATTCGATTAGCTATAACTTCAAGTTAGTGTAGCACTACTGTCCACGCAAATTATGATTGAATAAATCTCATCAAAAGTACTATGATAGACAACGTACAATCTGTACTAATATATAAAGGAAAAATCCTATTTCGTACATGTCTACTTTTAAAATTGTATACCGAAACTTTCTAATAATTGTTTCTGTTATCTATAAAATTTGAACTGCGTCGTCTATGCACTTGCTGAATAAAACCATCAACTTCGGTGATTTAAGGATGACATCATTGCTGACAATAATAATTAAAAATTGCCCATCACCCACTAGAATATAAAAACAAAGTGATAAGAACGGCATAAAGAAGATAAATGAAAATCATTGAAGAAATCTTTATTTTGGTGAAATGACGGGCAGTAATTTAATTGAAGTGAAAGGTACTGAACCCACATAAAGACACGAAATAGTATCAAACGGGACAAAAAGACAAGAGGCAAGAGATAATAGATTGTGGCTGTCACAGGAGAGCATAGAATTGTTGGCAACTCACTTGATGAGCACTAGAGATGCACAAAACAACGTATAACATCTGAACAAAAAAATTCCGCCATTCATGAGTTGTTGAGTTGGTTCGGCTCAAGGAAGAGATCAGATTAATTCAGTTCAGGATTAAAAAATCTCATAACCGACCAATTCAATTTGGTTCTTGTTTCGCTGATTTGAGTAACAATAACCAACCCCCATATCTCTGTAAGCATGCCAAATCTTGTACAATAATCCATTTGAGAAAAAATCTACCGACACCATTAAGCACAGGAGAAAACTAGACAGTCCCGACTCCCGACCCTTATGGAAACAAGGAACCAAGCACAAGAAGACTTCAAGCTAGAACTCAAAAAACAGGCCCCATGGAGAAAATCAAACTGACCTGGCTGAGCCACCATGAAACCATCCATATTCTAAGTCTCAGAATATGAATCCTAATTTTTTTATAAAAAAAATTGTGATGTTCGTATCTGCTAAATATCAGCACGAACAAATGATCATTTACAAATGTAATTTCAGAATTAAGATCGCACACTAAAAAAATTTATAATGTGAAATGACACTTAAAAAAAAAGATATATAAATCAGAAAAAAGGAGTGAAAGAGAGAACAAAAAGAACAGAAACTATACAGAAGAGAAAAAGAAAAGGTCTGTAGTGGCTCAGTTAATCTCATCAGCACTCCAATTCATCTTTTCAGCAAGTTGTGAGGCTTTAATTCTTTTTTTCAGGTAGATTCTTGAAGTGCAGTCGTTCCAACATGTCAATGCTGATTGAAAGAAAATTTGTTCCCTTCTATGCTACGCCAATAGGGGCTCCATTAAAGGCTTTGGAGTGGTGGTGTGAAGCTCCATGGTGGATGCAACTACCACCCCGACAAGTGCACAAATTGCTGGAATGAGACCCAAGCCAATTCTTGTAACTGAGAAACAGGAGATTATTGAACTACATCCCTTCAGGTTTGCAGAGGAATCTACATAAAAGCAATTGATGACAAGTCAAAAACTCTATCTACAAGCCACCGTCAGGTTATCAAAAAGAAGAACTGTCAAACTTTTTCTAGAAACAAATCAAACTTAACCTCTACCACGATCATGATCTCAGTTTAACAACTTTACATTAATTGAGTTAAATAGAAACGGGAAAATTGGATACACTAAATGTTACGATCCTAGTGGGCCCAACCAATAGTATGGGACATGGGTTGGGCTATTCCGGTATAAGATGGGATATAGAAATCGATCTCACTAGTCCATCAGACCTAGGTCTTTTGCGTATTGGTCAAGTTCCTAACATTTAGTATCAGAGCAGCCTCCATATCTTAAGTTCGAGTGATGGAAAGGGGCAACCTGGGGAGGACTGCTACCTATCAAAAAAGAAGTATCCACGAAGTCACCTAGCCGAGAAAGATAGGCTGCCGTGGACGTTGGCTGCGAAGCGTGGTGGTATGTTACGATCCTAGTGGGCTCAACCTCTGGTATGGTACATGGGTTAGGCTATTCCGGTATGGGACGGGATATTAGAATTGGTCTCACACGTTCCATCAGACCTTAAAGAATTTCAAAAGGTAACAAATCCAAGGGGAAAATGAATTTTAGTTCTTCTAAATTTTATATTTTCACAGATCGCATAGATTTGTTGAAGTTGCAGATATAATTTCCAATTAATAACCTTCATACTAATACAGAAATAAACACAAGCATATACTCATTAGCACGTGCATGGGCGGAAACAAGGAGGGCTATGGAGGGGCCATGGCACCAAATGATAGGAAATCCTCTGGGCACGTCATATGGATACTTCCATTTTCTGATTCATAAATACTTCAGTTTTTCAAATTATTAGGGATTTAAAATTTCTTAACACTTGCATAGGAAAATATTAAATTTATTATTTTTGTACATTAACTATTATCTTAGTACTTAAGATCTGGGGCCCCCAACTTAAAATTCCTTGTTCCGATGTTGTGCAAGTGCACACGGCAAGAGAAGGCAGCTAGAGGTAGGGGGTTGTGCCATGAATACAATTTTTTTGTGCACACTATAAAATGGCATGTAACTTACTCTGATATGATTCAAGAATGTATAAAGCAAGTCCACATGAGATTTTGTCCATGAAGCTCAATGATCCATACACAAAAGCACATCCATTGAGATCTTGACCAACAAGAACACTTTGCATGCTTATTGCAGTCACCTGTCACTCAAATAAGCGAAACATTTTGAGCAACTGTAAGTTCATGATAAACTGATGACAAAATTCAAAAATTCAACAAAGAACAGAAGGCACAGATGAACTCCCCTTTTTATGTCAGCTGCTGATTTTCACTCTCATGGTTATTAAATGTTTATGCCCACTAGTGTGATTCTTACAACAGATAAAGCTCTCCTTTTCCTCAGCCCTATAAATAACATATCTCCACTTGTTTGACCCAAAGTTCTAACCATTAATTTTGCTCTTTTTATTCTGGTTCAGAACTCTAATGAAACCCTAATTTCCCCTAATTTTATTAATACACTTAGTTTTTCTAGGGACTAATTAAAAATTTATCAAAATATTGAGATATTGAACACTTGAATGGCTAAATACTGAAACAGATTTGGGAATGTCAAACTTCAGGCAAAATATAACTTCATCAAACAAGTTATACTGAGCAGTCACAGAGTTAATAGTTTACTGGAATAATGAACAGATTTTCCATTGTACAGGAGAAGGTAACATGACAATGACAAGGTAGCAGAGATCTCATGAGTTCAACCTCCATATGGGCATTTTGATAGTTTTGACTATTTGCGGTGACATGATTGCCACAAAAATGTCTGATAAGCGAAATAAGCTACACTACAGACTATTACAAGAACTTTCTCCACTAGCAGTATATATTTAGCAAAGTCAGAATTGGTCCACTTTAAACATTAAACTGGAAACTGTAATTGACAGAAATACAATCATGCCTTCTACCCAAAATGTTACTAAATCCTAAATTTATGTCTAAAATAAAATCAATCTCAGATATTGCATGGACTGTACCATACGATGAAAGCATGAAAATTTCTATCATACCATCATTAGAGCATTTGCTATGCCGATTACTATTGACAAAGGGTACATAATAGCATTCATGCCCCTCAGTAAAAAGAGGATCCCAGCACCACAAAACATCCAAAGAATGCCTCCAGCAGAATAAAACAACTTCAAGCGTTGGCCAGTCCATGGTATCTCCTATAGCGTGGATACACAATGGTTAAATATCAATGAGAGAAAAAACTAGAAGCATCATACACATATGCTCAAACAAAACCAAGTCTCAAAAAGGAACCTGTAGAAGGACAGAGACGATGAAGCTGCAAATGTAGATGATTGCTGGAACCTACCACGTTGGTCAAACATGATTATTGGCAATGCACATTATCTTTTCTTCCAAATAAATGCTATATAGTGGGAGAAATTTGATGTTGACAAGGTTTGTGCAAGTACCAAAGCTTTAGATGATTGAACCATTTGCAGATCATTAATGACATAGAAAGCAAGAAATGCCTGAATAATAAACAAATAAATATATAAGTCAGCTTGATTTAAGAGATAGAGGCTCAAACAAGTTATGCGGAAATTACATTCTTCAGGGCGCTAATATTATAAAGATGATTTTTTTTGAAAATTTTCCAATGGGAAATCTACTTTTGAAGAAATTCCTTTGATATCGTCCTCAATGCTGTTAATAATTGTGAAAGTGCATACAGACCTGCGAAACATTGGTCACTAGTCTAGTGAGCACATAAACAAGAGCAACTTGGTAGTATAAAACTTTCTTAAACCAGTAAGCCCAAGAGATCCTTGCATTACTTTTTCCTTGAACTCCTTGCTTCAATCTATACAAAAGACATGTAAATGATTGTTATAACCAAGTGGCTGTCTGAATCGTGCCAACTGGCCTATAAGTGATCAAAAGAAGACATACGCATTTATGCATGATAACTTTTCAGATATTGCAAAAATTGTTGTTCTACAGTAGCTCAAATGCATTTTTTTTGTTTGATAAGTATAGTAGCTCAAATGCATTTAATGGCTCCTTTTACTTTTCTAGCCGTGAGAACCCTGAGTTCCGTTGTCAAAAGGATATATGTCAGCATGCCACTGTGCAAACTGTTCCCCCCTACCCCGGCACCACCGCCTCCAAAAGCAGGAAAAGTAAAGAGAGAGAGAGAAGAAAGGAAAGTTAAGAACATGTGACAAACCTTGGCTCTTTGGTTCCCAGATAAAATATAACCACAAAGCAGCACCCGATCAAAATGGACAAATATGCTATCCACCGGTACTGCTCATTTGTGAATAAAGTAAGATCACAAGAAAAAAAAATTCATGACAAAATAACATTACCAAATACATACCTGGTTTTCAACATCTACAAATGTAGTTGATGCACTGACATGGAAGACTACAAAAGCAACTCCATACAGGCTGAGGTTGGCAACCTTCAAAAATATTTCGATCACTCGAAAATACTATCTTCAATGATGTTGAATAGTAACAAAAAAGCAACAATGCATAAAAATAATATCCACAGATGTGCTAACCATGGTAAAAGCATTGCGGCAGCTAGCTAAAACGACTCTACTTGTTGAATTGAGTGTGATGCAATTCACCATAGACCTACAACGAATACAAGGCAAACAAGTTATGAACTATTCCACAGCAAAGAGTATGCAAAAACAAAGAAATGTCTGCGGAATAGTGACATTCATACATAACTAATAAACCAACTTCAATTCCATTTTTCTTGTATTTTTTTTCCAAACAAGTAGACCAACCTCAATTCCAAGGGATTAATAGATGAGAAAAAATATAAAAAAATAACACAAAAAAATATAACCTAATAAGCAATAAAATGGAACTACAACCAATCCTTTACACATTTGAACGGGTTAGAGGAAGTCATTACATGTGTGAAACTTGAGTAGCAGCCCAACCCACATTGAAGATTGCTGCAAATGTGCTGTATCCAATAGTTTGCAGAGTAAATGAATTGCTGCCAAGCATTTTGCAAGGTAGGCAACCCCCAAAAACGGAAGAAAATGAAACAGCAACCAAAACAGATCCTGCACCATGCCATATTTTGAAATGTCCAAACCTGTCTATCTATCAATTAAACAAATAACAAAAGATTATCTCCTGTGTACAGATGGTCCCATCAGTCACCAAAAAGAAAGCCAAAATTCTCAGAAAACTAAAAGATAAGATTGACTTCATATAATTAATGCAGTGCGACTGAGTGAGAGACAAATGTTACCTACTTTCTTTCATACAACACAAAGATTGACATATGCTTCTGGCAAGCTCCAGCACTTCCTTACTTATGGGTAGAAGTTGCGGGAAACTAAGTGGAATTTTATAACACTATTTTGGTTGATAACCAGCAATTCAATTTGTCTTGTCAAACATATTTGAAAGGGTTGGAATAAAAGGGCTGTGTTTCAAGTATTAAATGAAATTCCCACGGATAGAGCATTTTTTTTTTTTTTTGATAAGTAGGATAGAGCAGTTAAAAAACATAAGATTAAATCTTGCAGAAGTGAAATTATAGGGAAAGAAACAGTAGAAATTTTGATCCTGAAACTAAACAAATAGAATAAATGCTGTCCTTTCATCTGGCTAAATGTAGATGTATGTTATAGTTAATTAGCAAAAGTAAGAAACACTTGGGAAATGAGTATTAGATGCAAATTTGATCAATATTTTGTAGGTAGCATCTTATTGGATTATTTGCTTGCTATTCTCTCCTCTTTTTTCAGTAAAATTAACAGATACAATCAATATTATCAGAAAGATTCAGAGGTCAATTCTCAACAATTCACGATAACGATATTCTCCTGAAAAAGAACATCTTTTAATTATTTTGTCACGCATGATACCAAAATAATAAATTTACACACCGTAGTTTTTTAGAGGGCAGATTCTTGGAAGCTTTAGGAATTACTAATTATAAATTTATTATGGTTCTAAAAATTTGGATAAATAAGCAAATTGAAGTACAAATAACAAATGAAAAATTAAAAAGAAAAATCATGGATGAAAAAGTGCAAAAAATGAAAAAGACCAACACGGAGTAATTATGTACAACAAGATCCTAGTTGGTTCCAATACTGTCAGAACTGACTTGTACTGTGAGAACTCACTTGTGCTGATATCTCCATTGTACCAAAATAGGTAGTGCACGTTAATATTTTAAATGTAAAATGCCTAACAATAATTTTTATGTATAGTTTAGGGGATACCAGTTCACCAGCAAATATGGTTGTGAATCCATCAGCTATCTGACCAGATAGCATGACAGCAGCAGCATCCCTGTGAAATCGAATAACAAATGAAGCCCACAGGTCTTAAAAGCAAATTTTATGCAGAAAAACTGAGAACAATAGATATTTTTCGGGAGAAAAGGAGCAAAAAATAAAAATGTCCAACTAAACAACTCATTTTCAACAAATCAAAAGTTAATTCATAAATACCCATAAACTGCGTTGAGAATAAAGTAGACAGCGGGCATGCACAATGTCATACTATTGTAGATACCCTGTTGTCACGTGCATGCCACATCGACATGTGCTTTATATGTCAGGGTTACTATCTCCACTTGGTAACCTCTCAAAGGCCCACATGCAAGACCTAGCTTAGTGACTGTTCGGTCACACCGAATGGAAGTGTCGGCTCTAACATGATACAAACATGCTATCGCTGTGGGCTTTTTACAACTATTGTTAACATACCTTTTCTGTTTTACCAAATGCAATCTCACATAAAGTAAACCGTATTTAACCCATTCATATATCTTTTTTTCGCTGCTACAAATGTGACATGTGTCCGAAACAAGATAAAAAAAAAATATAAATGTAATTTGAAAAGTGTACCTTGGAGGCAGCCCAATATCTGTCAAGAACACTAAGAGATAAGTGAACCAACAAGCAGATGTTATATCATTAAGCATGTGTCCCACACCATAAAAAAGGACAGACCACCTTCCAAGCGGCTTGGTCCACGATTCCTCATCTCCCATACCATTAATCATCCCGTAGCACAAAGCTAACTATCTAATCTCCCCTTCCAATGGAAACCCTGCAAAGGCAAAGTTGAAGTTTCAAAAAGATTAAAAACAGAAGTTTTGTAATTAATCAGAATAATTGAAATTACAAAATTGTGTCATATTAGATGTCTAATTGTCTACCACACAGGGTTCAGTTAACCTAAAAGTTCTGAACAGATTATTAGTCCTTTTGCTAATAACAGAAGTAAAGAATATATAAGCAGGGTAACAAAAAGCGATTCTACTCCCTTTTAGTACAATTACAATGTCACCATTTTGGCAACTGTAAGACAAAGATCACATAAAAGCAAGCATCAGAAGCCTCTATGGACAATTGGCAATGCATTTCTTGAAAACTAGTTATCAATGTACTCATCAATGAATATACTAAATGGACACTCTATTACATCAATCAATCTTATACAAAACACCAGATGTACAAGTTCATAATACATCTCTGAAGCTGCAACATAATACTGAGTTAGGTGAAATATAGAAACCTGTCATATCTTCACCAGCATGTGCATAAATAATGTAGGACTAACTATGAAAGAACAAAACTAGAAAAGCAGCTTTTGGGTGGGGGACTTGATAATGTCAATACAAAATTCCCAACGGAAAACTGAGAAAACGATTATATCACATTTACCGCAGTTTTGAATTTGATAATTTTCTTTGGTCAATCAATTTATGAAAAACCAAGAGAAAGGGTAAGTCTAGGTACACTCAGGGTGAGCTTCAAGCTTTCCAAACTATGTCATATTACAAGGGTACAAGGACTCTTACATTGAAATCCTCTTGAAATGTGAGAATGGGAAGGCACTAAAGGATGAGAATTCCAAAAAAGCCAGTCTTTTGCTTCAACAATTGAAGCTCATTGCTTATAATTCTGAAGAACTCCTATAATGTCCTTTCCACACATGCTAGACAAACAAATAGGAGCCACGTATGAAATCATAAATGAGCTTCTTGATTTAGCCATCCATCTTAATCCGCCAACACCACGATGTTTTCGCGTTGCAAAATGAATGACCCTAGAGATACCTAGAAAATCAAGCAAGCCTAAAGTTTTAAGCAATGAGAAGCTCCATTGGTTCCTCTCAATCACTCACAATAAACTTGTGCCAGGATCATTCACCCCTTGTTGATCAAATGGTTCAACATCAAGCATTCATCATTTGCCAGTCCAAATTGAGAATACAACTTACGAGGGAGTGCCAAAAATGATGACATTCTATGCCAGCAAACTGCCTCCTTATAATCCTCATGATCAGTTATAATGAGAACTCATTTTCAAAAAATATCCAAAAGCACATCCCTCTGGATCAGGAGCACTTTATCTAGTCTCCCTATCCCTCTTGAAGGCCTGCAATTCGGTTGTGAAGATTGAAGAGGTTGGAGAAGTTGCAAAGTGACGTTTTGGGGGTACTTACAGGTATAAGAAAGGAAGTTCCATGTGGGGATTCGAAACTCTTTGTTCTCTGGAAAATAAAAGGTGGATTAGGCATTACATGAGTGGTTGAATTTAATTAGGCCCTTTGGGAAAATGGCTGTGGAAGTATGAATATGAGCATGACAACTTTCGGAGGAATACATCTAAGATTGGGGTGATTGGCACCCAAAAATTTTCAAAGATTTAACATACTTTGCAACCTCCTCATCATATTCTCAAGTTCTTCTTTTCCCTTTCCACTATTTCCCTCTTCTTCTCTTCCTTCTTTTTTTTTCCTTTTTGCTTTTTGCTGAGCCCTCTTCTTCTCTTCTTCTTCTGTCCTTTCCTCTTCTTTTCCCTCTCTTGTTTTAACATCACCTCTCCATTTATACCCAGGGGGAAAAAAATGAAATAAAACAAGTGAAACAACTTGAAATCTGTATAGTTCTTACCCAGAAACACCACAAATCCACAACAACTAATTATAAACAATAGGAATAGCACACTAACAAGAAAAACTATACACAAATGTTAAAAGAAAAAAAAAACTAGAATTCATACCTCTCTGAAGCTATACACACCTATCAACGGCTTTCGAGAAAAAAAAATTCTTCCTCTCGGAAGAATCATAGACGTTAACTATGGAGAGAGGAGGAGTGAGAAGGAGGAAAGTCTGGGCATGCGCATGACTTGCCGGTGGAGTATTACCTCGTCCGTTTCAATTTCTGTCCTCCCTGTCTCTTTCAAAGATTACGTGTCTACGGACAAAATAAGGTAATAAATATCTATATTTCGAGCTCTTTTTTCAAACCGTTTAAATATTTACTGTTTGGTAATGGTAACAGTTGGATTTTTGTTATTTTCTTTTATAATTTATGATTAAAAGAACCCTGTTGTTTTTTATTTTTCATATTTTCAGAAAAAATAACTTCTTGTATGAGAATGCTTTCGGAAACTCCCAAATTTTTAGTTTCTAATGATGTGTTTGGATTCTAAGATATATATGGAGAAAAAATGAAAGAGAAGAGAAAGTAAAATTCCTTCACTTGTTTAGTTGTAATAGAAAATGATGTGTAAAAAAAAATAGAAGCGAAAAGTTTACTATTACAAAAAAATTAGATTCATTGATAAATCACTATTCATTTCTTTCTCATTTTCTCAACTAACCATGGTGAGAGAAAATTATCATATATGTCCAATAGCACATGTGCCGGACCCAAACATTTATTCTCCACAATTGTTTGATATGTTTGTGTTTTATTGGTTAGATACATGTTTCGAACTCAGACTAATTGTTGGACCAACATGGATGTAACCCAAGAGATCTTGTGAAATGAGCAAGGCTTGAGTGGCACTCCAGGAGCATCGACTAATTTTATTTCTTCTTATTAAATTAATGAATTCTAACGGCTTAGTCTTTTTAATTTTTTTGACAAAATTCTAAAATAATTTACTAATCATAACTGTTTTATATAATTAAGTAATAATTTCATCACTTATAAAGTTTAACATGACCATCACCTTATAAACAATTGCGCTTAAGTCTTTCTTTATACCAATAACAATTAATAAAATATTTATTAACCTATATTAAAATGCTGTTAGTAGAGACGTTGGACGAATGTTTTGTAGCTTCTTTTCAACATTTGTCCTTCATCTTTTAACATAATTCTTCCCTTGTCCTTTACAATGTTAATCCATTATACTATAGACTACACACTATATTTAGGTACCATTTGGTTGCCTCAATCGGACAATTTAGAATTTACTCATTCTCGAATTAGACTATTAGATGTTTGGCTGTAAAAACGAAACAGCTAAAAAAGTACAAATTTTTCTCTTTTTTTCCAATTAAAATTAAATTTGATCACTTCTTTTAAAAATAAGATAACCTGATTAAGTGATATTCTAAGTTATGAATTAAATGTAATTCAAGATTTGAGCATATTATTAGGATTAGATTTGAGCATAGTATTAGGTTTAGATCAATAAAAAAAATTGAAATGAAAATCAAAATTTGAAAATGGTAATCAGTTAACTTCAAATAATCATAGTCAACAAAAGTCTTGAAGACAATATTGATAGATCATCTTCAAATGTATCAAAATTGTACTAATTAGGAATTAAATGTATTATAACATAATTTTTGTATTATATATTATCTCTAAATTGCTAAGTACTAAAAATTGGTACACTTCATAAGGACAAATGATAATGTCAAATACCAAATTGCTGCTTTTACACCACACTAAATAGAAATTGCCAAATCAGTATACTAAACCAGCATAAAGTGAGTTGTGAAAGCATATAAAAATTGCTAATATATTTTAAAAAGTGATTAGTACATTCAAAAATGTTGATCATTCTTCATTTTATAAAACTATTGTTGATTCTTTTTTCAAAAATACCATACTCATTTTTCAATTCTTGACACTTCATACATTGAAATTTTTTATTATTATTGATTTTTTCTAAAACTAATGGTAACTTTATTATTTTAATACGTACCATGCCTGGTGCCCATTTTTTTTTTTCAATTTTCAAAACAAATATTAATTCTCTCATTTTTAAATATCTTTTGCAAAACTCTGCACTTGATGCTAGGGTTTGTGGGTCCCATTGTTCAACCGACCATAACTACCAGTCTCTGTGATGCAACAAAACTACGAAAAGGAGATTGAATGGATGATGAACTTAACTTGGGTCCGTTTGTTTGCATGAGGCAACCATTTTACTTTGAATTAACTAAATTTTTTTAAAAATTTATGATAAGTTAATTCAAAATTTGTGTAAGTGCCTAAGATAACTATTTATCGATCTCTCAATGTTGGATTAAATAAAAATAATTGTTCAATGAAATGACATGATTAAAATTCTCATAATGGAAGTAAATATTGTGTATTTTTGAGTTGTTTGAGTTCTACCACCAAACGCATGATTCATCTAATTCATAAATAAATTTTGTGAATTTTTGGAGTCAACTGTAACGATTAGAATTTTCAGACCAAAATTAATTACATAAATAACCATAAATAATATTTTACATCGTATTTTATTAAAATTTACATTGCATCTCCAACTATAATTTAACTCTTGAAATATGACTCAAAAAATAATAAATATTCTTTACAAATTCTAAGTATTCAAATCAATGTGCTTTAACTACTACACACGAACTCGCTTTGTCCCATCATGAAAAATAAAATTAACCTGAAAATTTACAATACGATAAGAGTACAAATGTTTAATTCAAGACAATCCAAACGAAATTCAAAGATCAATAAAATCAACAAAATGATAAAAGAGTTGAATAAAATTATAACCATCAAACGGTTCACATTATTGAGCTATAAAAGATCATTTGTGGCCTATCGATGAGGCTCACACTATATTCACACCACGCCTGGAATCTCATCTTACAGCTCTGACATATCACACAGGTCTGCAAGCAAGACTCATATGTCCTCTACAAGGGCGAGACATATGACACAACAATATCTCATATATTCGTATATCAATATATTTTTTAACTTCACACCACTCCTGGAAGTTTTCCCTTATACATTGACATACCATACAAGTCTAGTAGTAAGACTTTTGTGTCCTCCACTAGGCCGAGACATGCGGCTCAATTCAATTCTTTCATGGGACTTAAAAATGGACACGATTCAATTCCTTCATGGGACTTAAAAATGGACACGATATACGGGAATACATCGAAAGGAATTCAACAGATCCAAAATCATATAATTACGAAATTTAAAAATAAAAAAATGAGCACCAATATTTAAAAGAAATACAATCCTAAAATAAAAGTAATATGCAAAAGGAATATAATTTAGGAAAGACTCGAATATATTTTTGTAAAGAAATTGAGACAAGAGTATATTGTATACAACCAATTTACTTCAAGTGTGTTCTACAAATTTTATATAGATTGCCACTTAATCAAAATTATTCAGTCAAAACGCATAATTAATATCAATATGAAGTAGACTAAAATAAATCTCATGTCAAAATTGACTCCAAAAGGAAAACATAATTTTTTATTGTAAGATAGTAGAATTTTTTTCTAATTTTCTTTCCTCTCTCTTGTTTCACGCTCTTTCCCTCTTCCATTGGTTCTCTTTCGTTTGGCTAATTACCTGACCACTCTATATTCCTAAAGAGATAATTCACCCATCATCGTCATCACTCTCTCTCCCACCCTTTAATTCCTAGCCGACCACCAAAAAGAGAAAGCCATCTCTCTCTCCCGATTCTTTCTCCCTCTCTCTTCTCTTTATTATTCTTCCCTTTTTTTCTTTTTTTTTTCTTTCATTATCTTCTCATTCGGCCGAACCTTTTCTCTCCTTTGTACAAGACTTCATTTGTATAATCAATAGATTCAATACTAAATTGTTAGCCTTGCTTGTAAAGAGTGAAGGTGAGGTTGACACCTCATTTGGAGACAAATGTGTTATGTTGACACATCACTCTATACTTTGGATATTTACACTAACTTGCTCAAAAGTTTTCTTAAATATACTTCAACCCAATATAATAAATTCTACGTACTTTCTAATACAATCTTATTTATGTTTTAGTCATAAAAACATTACAAATTAAATTTATACTAATGAATAAAATAAGTTTTATATGACATACCTTTATGAAATTTAATCTCTATAAATATTTATTCTAATTTTTTTTATTACCCATAAAAGTACTGTGTCTTAAATAAATAATTTTAAAACCATTAAAATATTACGAAATGTTACAACAACCAAGTGAGCATAAGCTTTTGAGAAATTATTTGGTTCTTTTAGAGTGCCACATCACCCGTAATCCTCTCATAATGCATTTCTTACTAGAGGAGTCTTGAACAGGGACAAAACCAGGAATTTTGTTGGCAGGGGCCATGAAAGGCCAATGTAAAATTTTTAAAATTTTGTTAAGAGTTTAGATAAAATTCTTGAATTTTGGAAGATTAATATGAAAATTTTTGAATTTTTTTGGGAGGTCGCGATAAAACTTGTGTTTTAGAATGCCAGGGTAAAACCCCTCAGATAGTTTTCTAAAGAAAACCAGGCTTTAGATATTAAACTTGGAGAAAGAGCAAAGTGACTAGCGTTCCAAAAGCACTAAAAAATTCCTCCTAATGCTTTTTTTGAAATTCAAATTTATCAACAGAAAAATAAAAGAAAAAAAGGGTGATGAAAAAGAATAATTTTGTTATCTTTCTTAACTTTTTTTTTTAGAAAATTATTGATTCCAACACAGCATAAATCAATGTGGATTACTCGAACTTCATCGAGATAATTTCATTGTCAGCGTGGCCGGCAAAATTTGTCAGTACTAGACACTTATAATTGCATGAACCTCAAACCAATTGACTTGTTAATTGGCTATTGTAACATCAAGGACCCCAAATTAAAAATATTCTGCCCGTTGATAAGTAAGACCAATGTCGGTAATAAATAAAAAATTTTAATCTTTTATAAAATCATTATTTGCTAGAATATTCAGAGTGAAAAAGCTACTTGTCATGGAATTGATCTAACTTACCATTGTAAGTCATCTATTTATCATTGGGACTGATTTTTTATTTTTATGTAGGGTACCTTTATCATGAAAACTAATCATAGTACTGTAATTGTTTTTTCCAAAAAAAAAAAAAAAAATTTGCAGGAGACAAAGAGAGAGGCCACACAACGAGAAATTATACACTGTGGCTATCACATAGTGTAACACCTATTATAGTTTAAGCAGTTATGGTAAATCTTATATGTTTTACGAATACTCAGATCACAATAAACAACCTATGAATATGAGGGTCATGCCTGATAATTTTACCTATGAGACAACTTTGGTGGTCTAGATGAGAAACCCTTGTTATATTAATGGTCCACTTACAAAGTACTAATCCTGCTTCTAAAACAATTTATTTGGGAGGATACCATTAGATCAAGTGATCACTTTACCCTTTTCTTTTAAGTACTTCAGTTGGCATCTGGAAAAGCAGCAAAATAGGAAGATATGCTGTGGCTTGCAATTGATATGGTATTCTGAGCTAGAAAATGTAAATAGAGTTGCACCAAAACACAACCCAAGTGAGGCCAAAAAAATAAATAAATAAAAATAAATTGGCCACAAGACAAACAATGTTTATAGCAAGACAACCAAAAACTATTTATTTCCACAGAGGAGAATGATAGGAACTCTCACATGTTCAAGTGGACGAAAGATCCTTGTACACTTCAGCTAGTAGCTATTCATATACTTCATTTGCAATCCCAATAGTCCAAACTTATGTGTTTTTCCATATACCCATGCTGGTTGTGGTTGCTTTGCTATAGATTCCCTATCTTCAAAGCCTCCATATTCAGGATAGATTGGAATACTCCGTAGTACAATAGCCATATTGTTTCTCCTAACTTGCTTGCTGCCCACAAAAAAAAAAGAAAAAAAAATCCCACTTTCAATTTTTGGTATTTACTTTTCTTTTGCTTCTAGATACTTTATGGGGAGGTTTTGGTTTTTTGAAAAGAAAAAGTGAATGGAGAGAGAGAGAGAGAGAGAGAGAGAGAGAGAGAGAGGAGCAAGGTCACACATACAGTGAAATAAGTCAAATAACATCAGTTTCATTAATAAAAGTGTGAATCCATGGCCATCTGAGTTCTTTAACACCTATATGAACAAGTGTGAAGTGAAAAAACATAACAAGAGCCCACCAACAATAACTTCCAATCCCAGCCATCTCTTCCCACTGCAATGCCCATCACTCATTGCTTGACCAGTTGTTCCAGTGGTGCTGCTGGCACTTGTGGCATTGGCTTTAGCTGTTCCCACAAACATGTAAAGAAATAGACATGAGCAAAACTTCTTCAACATCACTATCAGCAAGTCATTCACCCAACTTATAATACTTCCACCAAACCAAAAGATAAACTAAAGAAATAGTAAGTCAAAAAGTTGTTTTACCACTAGCAACAGAGCTACTGGCACTTGTGTTTGAGCCATGACCAAATTGATAGAAAACCTGAGCATCTGGTGAATTAGGAGCCAAGTGGAGAAGAGCTGCATCCATTACAATTTAACAACATAAAAAATCAGTCACATAGTTTGGAAGTAAGAGTATGGACATAGACATGCGATACGAAAACGACACAACCATTTTGAAAAAATACAAGATACTATTTGGTAAGATATGACAACAATATATATTTTATATATTTTTATATATTATGTATATAAATATTTTATTCAAATATAATGACAAATTTCAAAGATAATACTAATTAAAATAAAAATCATGCAGTACTTTGAAGTTTAAACATTAAAGTAGGTAGAAATGCACATTATTTTTTCTATCTACAATAGGATTTCAGGTTATTTTCTTTAGACTCGCAATGTGTTTTTTGGTGTGTATAAGTAATGGATACATGTATTCCTCAAGTGTCTGAAGTATGTCTGGTTTCAAAAATTTTTAAATAATAAGACACATTTAGTTGCGTGTATTCGTGAAATGCCTGATGAGTGTAATATCTGACACGACACAACACTTCTTAGAACTGACTGTGCTTCTTCGGTTCAAAACAGATCATTGAACTTCATGAACCGGTAGTGCACCGAAAATGCCGGTGGTTTTAGAGAGGACTTACCAGGGCATTGAGAAACGTTGGCAGGGGCATTGCAAACAGAAGGCAGGCCTAAAGCAAGTGTTACATTGATGCTGAGGCCAAGTTCTGGATCATTTCGATCTTTGATGATCACACAGAGGCAAGTCTTGTTGGTCTTCAGGACTTGTTTGAGACCACTGCAACAATCCGGTGTCGGAGCTTTCGCATCACCTCCAACGTAAGGCAGACATGTGGCTAGTCCGACCAATTGCTCAGTACACATCTCTCTGTCCTTAGCTGTATCAGAGTTTGCACAAGAAAACACCATAGACATCACTACCAAGATGACTGGAAGTCCCACTCTAGTGTAGTGTAGATCCATTGTTTTGGAGGGTTTATGGGAGAGATTTATGCCTTACTGTCTTGGCTATTTAAATGGATCCAAAAGAGGAAAAGGGTGGTGGTGGGGATGGACTATATGATTGCACATTGGCTTAGACAATTAAATGGTGGACCATAGGATTGAGTGGGGTTAAGGGTTTAGGGATACATATATACATTTCTATAGCAATTGTTTACATGTGAATGGGATCTCTTACATTCCAAGGTAGGTCATGATGTTCTAAGATAATAAAGCCTATTCCCCCAAGCTTGTGAATGGGGATGAAGTGGATCAAAAAGTGACTCACTTCACCTACCCACTGAAGGGTGTGGAAGCAAATACAAATGATGTGCAGATGCTTCCATCTTTGTTTATGTCCACCTGTCATTTGGATTTGATCATGACATCATTTGGCATCATGATGACATCATCTGGCATCATGATGACATCATCACAAAATTCCCACCAAGAAATGTATCATTTTTCTAAGAAGAGTGGATGGGTGTGGTTGGGGCTGCATATTTAACCATTATTATATATAATGCCTATCTGATAATGTTTTTGTTTTTTATTTTCAAAAATTTTAAAAAATAAAAATAATAGACGTTTAATAACTTTTTTTAATTTTTTGTTTTAATTTTTAAAAAGTTGGACAAAAGTGAAAACACAAAATAGGCGTGTTCACTGTTTTGTGTTTGCTTTTAGAGAGCAAGTAGTTCTTCCTTCTCCTTTCTCCTTTCTCGTTACCCACCATCACCTTAAATTCAACCTACGAGTGTTAATGATCATACATTGCTAACAAATCTTCAGAGAGATAGCCACGGTTTGTGATTTTCTGGTTCAATCACTCCAAGTTTTACGGTTATGATAGAAACTAAAATGGGATTAAGCAACTGAATTAATAAAAGATAGAAGTAAAATCTCTAGCTTGATACGATTAATCCAACTTACATCTAACTTGTTTTAGGGCATAGACTAGCTGCTAATTCCATTTGTGAATACAAAACAACCATACCTATTTCTTGGAGATGCACAATATATGCTTCTTTATATATATATATATGAATATAATCTGAGCTTCCAAAGTGGGTTTGCTACTAGGCAGCTGCTAGCCTGCTGCTGTGAGTCTGAACATGGAGTGGAAAACATATGGCACCAACCAGTTGTTCTCACCCAATTGAAGCAGGAGGAAAAAGCCAATAAGAGCAATTTTGACCAATTCAATTTATTTGTTAGGCGCCATCTAATGGGTAAGGTCATGAACTATTATTTGAATGGATATTGTTATTCTTTCATACATAATTTTTATACAAAATCTTATAGCAGAATGATGTGGTGATTGTAATTTTATAATCAAAGGACATTTTAGTGGATTTTTTTGTATATATTTGACTAATTAACTTTTTCATATAACATATAAGCAGGGCGAAACTAAGCTCATGGGTAGGGATGCCGTGCTTTTGTATGATATCCTTATAAATATAGTATATTACATAGGTCCGTTTGGTACCGGATATTCGCCTAGCCTTTTTTAAGTTTAAAAGAAAAAAAGTCTGAATTTTTTGACTATTTTGTTTTTGCTTATTTATTTATCTTTAAGTAAAGTAAAACTAGAAATGCAAAAAAGCCAGAAAAGTAAAAAAGCTAGAAAACTAGAAAAACTTAGCTTTTTTTGCTTGTAAGCTTAAAAAAACTTAACAAAAAAACTGTACCAAACAAGCCTATAGTGTCTCAGTAAAGTTTTATTGTATTAGTAACCCTTAGTTTTTGTATAATTCTCCTATATATAGTATGTACATATAATTCTAAAAAACATCTATTACATTGGCATCCCCACGATTTAAAACTAAAGCCCTAACATTACATGATTTTAAAACTTTTGTATAGTGGATTATGAGGTTTTTTTTTTCTTTTACATCCAAATTCCTAGCCCAGTAAAATCAAAAGATTATGGGCTTCCATTGCGTATCATCCGCAACCTAAAAGAAATCAGTAGTTTGTGGACTTTTAATATGAACTATCCAACAAGTAGGTTTACTCATAAAAAATAAAAAAATAAAACTAAAATGATAAATAAAACCATATTTCATTAAGACTAGAAAAAACTAAGTTTTATTTTTAGTGTAGAAAATTTTCTTCTGCTTCAGTTTAGAAATATGTGCAAATAATACTTATTAAATATAATAATTGTATCAACAGATAAAATTTTGACACTCTCAAACCACAAAGTCGTCGGTTTGTCCTCATGCTAATGTGAGATCTCGAGTTCGATCTGTTCTCAAGCCTCCTTGTAACGAGCCATTATTTATACAATACTTGAAATTTACATGATTTATGTAGACAATACCATGGTATGAGCTTAAGAGAGTAATTGGCCAAAGGACCAAAACAAATTCCTAATTCCGCCTTGAGTATAAATCACCTCCATCAGCATCAACGTGGGGAGTAATACGAGGGCCAGATATTAGAATAGTCTGAACTAAATATGGTAACGTATACAGTTATGAAAGAAATTCCAGTTCTTCTAAATACGATTTCTACTTCTTGTTTTCATGACTTATTACCATTTCCTTATAATTTTTCAACCTTGTTACTTCAAATCCATCACTATACGTTTCTCTAGTAATTCTTCTTCTTCTACTTCTTCTCTTCCTTTTTAGGTTGTGTTCATGAAATCACATCCATCTGTGGAAGCTTTCCGAAATTCAAACCCAAGTCTCTCAATCCTTTTAGAATCAAAGGAAGAATCGAACCGACACCCTTTGATTCTTTCTAAGGAAATGAAATAGGATAGCAGCCCATGAAGCAATTTGGACTCAATTTCGTTTATCAGCCATGACTAAATGCTGTGCTTGGGAAGCTGTAAAATAAGATTCCGGCCCAACCCAACCAATGGACACATCGAAAACCATGGTCCATTATTGGGGAATGTTTTGCATCGGATCAGCCCAGCCACAGTTGGCCCTCAAGGACTGTAAATGAGGAGTATTGATGGAAAAAAGTGTTTTCAACTTTAGCAGATTTATTTAAGAAGAAATGTCCTATTAATTCCCGTTCGTTCTCCCTCCACTTCTTTGTGGTTAACTATATTAATGCAATGCATGAAGTTTATATAGTCTGTGTAGATGGTGGCCTTGTATGAACTCGAAGAAATAGTCAACTAAGGCCTAGACATCTTGTAGCCAAAAAAAATTTTAAAAATGTCCTATTAATGTACACAAGATAAACAATTGAAAAATGGTAACTTATACAACCAACAAAGGCATATTGAATTTATTGCTATAGCTCTTAAGTTACAAAAATAACACTGTCATTTAGTAGAATTTTCTACATAATTTTTTTTAAAAAATAGCATTTTTTAAAAAATATAACATAAAAAACTTCCATTATATATAATACAAGAGCACCTCTAGCCGCAATTGCGACTATGATACCAAAAGAATTAAAACACAGTTAAGGTGATATCATGATCTCATCAATCAAACAAAGCTGATTCGAAATTTTGAATTGCACTTGGCCATCACTAATAGATGTTGTGTCATGATTCTGTTATGACTAACTCCGCTGCTGTGAATGCCTAGATGGTTAGGATCTTGTGGGACATGCCCCGTAATTTGCTTCATTGAAGAAATGATTAAAGATGAGTCTCATCGTGGCCAAAAGATCGAAAGAAAAAACGGTGGGGTCTCGTCACCTCCTTAGTGCAGCAATCTCCAAAACTTGTAGGATTTAAAGCACCCAAACGGCTAGCTATTAGTGGGTCATCTCCTCAATGTACAGTTTATGTGCATGAGAGAGAGAGAGAGAGAGAGAGAGAGAGAGAGTAAAAAGTGTGGTACAGCTTAAAAGATTATAGAGATTAGTCATCATCTAGTCTGGTACACCACTTGAGGGGCACAAACCAGTGCAACCCCATTCATTTTCTTAGTAGGCACCTTGACTAAAATAGTAAAAAGCTAGAATATAATTAGGTCTAAGTTTCATTCATGCACGGATCGAAGTAAATTAATATTCTCAGCCCAATGCATGGATTTAGCATTTGTTTAAGCTAAACCATTCTACAATTAAAGTATCTATAACCTTCAATCATGCATAAACCATCTCACATGGAATCCACATTTGTAAGGCACTAAGCCACGCGTAGCCGTCAGATTCTTCAATCAAGTATCGATTAACTTAATCATATATACATACCAATGGCATCAAAGCATATCCAGAAAATAAAACTCCATTGAAAAAAGAAAGCTGATTTTAGAGTTAGAAAGACACCCATACCTTTCTTTAGGTGAACACTTGATATAAAAATAGACAAAAAATGCAAAAGAACGTTAAAGAACTTTAAAGAAATGACATGGTCCCCCATCTCTCAACTTTCAATAATGCATACCCTCCTTACTAAATCTATCCCCATATATAAAAATACACACACACATATATATATTTATATGGGTGGCCTCTGGTCTATGGTCGGTGGCAGGTGTCAGCGGTTCACTGGCCGACTTTTTCTAACATGAATCTGAACCATATAAAACTCTCACCGGCCTTTGGATGTATTTTTTCTGGATCATCAAAAGGGAGAATCCTACAATGCAATTAAAGTTAAGCAAAGTTCTCTCTTTTCAGTTCATTAATTTCTTCACAAAGAAGAAAAACATCCAACACTATATAAACACCAGTTCACCCACAAAGAGTTTCATCCAAAAACGAAGTAGCCCACTCAACAAAACCATCAGCAACATTCCATTCCTCATCTCTCTACAAACAAACAAAGCTCCTCGTAAATGGCTAGAGATAATTACTATTCTTCTTCTCATTCTCAGCCTCCTCTGCCCATACACCTCTGCTTCTTCCTCCTCATATTGTTCATGTTCATTAGCTTCTCATGGTACATGAACTACGAGTCGATGTTCGAAGGGTTCTTTGATCAGATAAAGCTGCTTCTCATGGTGTCACCCTTGATACTCCTGCTAGTTGTGCACTTGCTTTCCATCTTCGATACGAGGCGGTCTCCGCTTTTCATACCGTTGCCGGAAAAAGACTCACTTCATAGGGCTGGTGGAACTCCATGGGGTGTTGGTTTCTTCCTTGTGCTGCTCTTCTTTATGATCTCCTACCAGTCTTCCTTTCAAGAGCGTTGGTTTCCGCTTCTCAGCAGATGATCATGATGACAGTGAAGAAGACTAATATATATATATATATATATATATATGATATAATTGCTGTATTTGCAAGGGTGAGCTTGTGTTTAACTTCATTCTGTGCAGGGTCATGTCACTTGAGTTGTTCTTTGTCATTAGTTGATAAGGAAGCTGTGGTAATTAAGGTTTCCAGATTTTGGGCTGTTAATTATTACGAGTCATGTATAATGTTAATAGTAATAAAATTATCTTTTTGTGTCACAATTTTTTTGGTCATGATCTTCCATTGTGTCTATTTGAGACTTGTTTTGTGGATGAAAGTGCTCATCATGATTCAGGGACTAAAAAATTCTGATTTTTTGCTTTTTTTTTCCCCAATAATTGGGTACATTGTCTGATGACTATAAAACTAAAGAGATTTTGGTTGATGCTGTATCTCTCTCTCTCTCTCTCTCTCTCTCTCTCTCTCTCTCTCTAGGGTTTATGGTAAACAGCAAAGATTAAAGATCTGATTCAAAACTCATTGAACCTTGAATCAAGTGCTCATTGTATTCATAGCTACCTCTAGCATTTAGCCCAAGAGGTAGAGAGAAAAGCTTCTCGAATGCAGGTGGGGTTTCACACGTGCTTCAAGCCTTAAACCAAGTTTCACTTAATTAATGAATTGTAACGAAAAACAATTTGATTTGAGGATTATTTTAATCTATCTATAAGCTTCTCTAAGTGTGTGTATATAGTGATCATACATATAGGTAGATAAGGGACAAATCCTAGACTCTCCTCAACTGATCGAACTCTCTAATGGGCTAGTTGTAGTTCTATTCGTTCAGCGAGTAAGTACTTTGGTTTCAGCCATAAGGCAGTCTGTTTGGAACTTGGGGAGGGAAAGGGAAGAAAAAAATATTTTTCTTTTTTTTATTTGGTTTTAGAAAGAAAATGAAATGAGAGTGGAAGGAAAGAAGGGAGAAAGAGTGATTTAAAATTTTTCCTCCCTTTTTTTTTTTTTTTTTCCTTTCTTGCCTCTTTTAAGTAGAATCAAACAAGAGAAGGGATAGAAAAAGAAAAGAAAAATTTTAAAATTTTTCCCTCCCTTCCCTCCCTTTTCCTAAGTTCCAAACAAGCTCTAAGATTTACATCATGAAATGTTCATCTTAGTTTTGGATGTTTATCATCCTTTTATTTCTTCTTGCATTTGAGCTGATATCTACTTCTAGGATGGAATTTAAAAAGTAGTAGAAAGTGAAAGTATACGAAAGTGAAGTGAATGAAATTAAGGAAAGTGCAAGGAAACTTTTCTGCACGCATTTGGTTAATTAGCTAGAGAGGTTTTTCAAAAGCTTGAAAAAAAAGAAAAGAATTTATTGTTTGAATTGCACGAAAGTGAAAACAATTTTGTGTATTTCGTGTAAATTAACCTTATCCATATGTCCATATAACAGAAATTGCACTTAAAAGAGTGGATAAAGTTGGAATCCTAATAACTTACAACTTCTAAAGGAAAGTGAAAATTTTATTGTGTTTGTTTTTTTATTTTTTGGCAGGAAACTATGAGCCACATTATTGAGAAAATTAAACCAATACATGCATGATTCCTATTTTCTTGAGCATTTTTCTTTTTATTTCCAACTAAATTCCCAAAATTTAGATTTCTTTCTTTCGAAATACACCTAACCAAACAGGGTTTTAGGAAATAGGACATGCTTAGATATACACAGACTAACATTTATATATTTTATACGTAGAAATTCTAATAATCATGGGCACAGTTTAAATTTTATAAATTGTAATAATCATGGGCATGCAATTGTTTATAATAGCACTTACATATGAGTCAATTTATTCTTGCCTACAAAATTATACGGGTTTGAAAATGTGGAAGAAGAAATAAGTTTAAAAATGGAGACATGGTTGGTAATGAGAAGTTTTGCAATTCCGTGCTATCCTTCGAACCATCCCAACCTTATACAATAGTTAAATCATCGCCTTTTAGATATGTATGGAGTGTAGAACAAGTACGTACCTCAATGCAAATTGGAATGTCTCCTGCTGCTGGGTTACTCAAAGATAACTTCATCGTCGATCTCTATAATGGGGATGTGAGCAATCTTGTGCCAGTCTTCTCCTTCCTCTCTCTGGCAACGATGTTTCAGCGATGGACAGTTCCATATTTTCAGCATGGAGAGGGAGGTGGCAGGAAGCCCTTCTTCCGGCAAGGACTGGAGTTGAGGGCAGTTCCCAATACTTAAGCGTTCAAGAGAGCCAAGGAGTTGAAGCCCCCTGTTTTTCAATGACTTGAGATTTGGTAGATTTTTAATGCAGAGGTATGTAAGAGTGGAGGGCAGCAACCCCTCATCCGGAAAGGACTCCAGCACACCTTCTTCATATTCACCCTCAATATCAAAGTCTCTAAGAGAAGAGAGTCTCTGAATATCCCACTCTTTCCGGCGAGCCACAAGTTTCTTGCAATTGGAGATTTGAAGAGAAGTTAAACTGGAGGGCAGACCCCCTCTCGGCAAGGACTCAATTTCTGGACAATCACTTATCACTAAGTATTGAAGAGATGGGAGGAGGGTGTGCATTCGTTCTGGCAGTGACTTCAGTTTCTCGCAACTCCAGATGGAAAAATGGGTCAGATTGGGAGCTGGTAATCCTCCTTGGGTAAAAGATACCATAATAGGGCACTCCATGACACGAAGGTACCCTAGATTTTGGAGCTCAAGCCCGCTTGGAATTGAAAGGGTTTCCAACGTTGTACAACCACTGATCTGTAGCATTCGAAGCTTTGGAAAGAATCCCATGGGTAGGGAATTGAGAGAACTCTCTAACGCACAGTCGCTCAAGAACAAATATTCAAGGGACCTGTAGCGGCTGCTCTCCATCTCCTCTGATAGGGGGATCAATACTACTTTCCTAAACCCCCGAATATTAAGTTTTTTCAAGGTAGGGAGTAGACCATCAGCGGTGAAAGAAAAATTTCTTGGACTACACGATATTGTCAACTCCTCGAGATTTGTGAGTGTGCACAGCTCGAGCCTCGGTTCCTTAAAACAAAACGAATCCAAAATTGCCAATTTCACAAGAGAAGACAGACCATGCCATCCCAATTCTGTCCCTAAAGCAGCAGCAGAAGTCCTTTGAAGGGAATCCATAAGTTCTGAGCAATCTTGAATCTCAAGTCTCACCCAAGATGGAATGTGTTTGGGTAATTCTCCAATCAGCTTGGGACACTCGATTATGCAAAGTTCTCGAAGCCGATAAAACTCTCCAGCCCCTAATATGCACCATTCCACCCACTCCAACATTCCCTCAAAACTCAGTTTTTCCAAAGACTGAAATGAAGAACCATCCCCGTAGAATTCTTGACCCACCCTCGTTATTCCAATCATCTTTGCTATATCCAATTGTTTCAAAGAGGGCAATTGACCAAGAGGTGGCAAGGAAAAGCAATACTGACAGTTGTCCAGCCGTAAAGACTCCAAGTTAGAGAATGAGTGATCTCCCAACCAATCTGGAAATCTTGTGCCCCCATAGTTTTTTATCGTGAGGCGCTTCAAGTATGTGTGAGGCAGCAAATTGGCAAGTACTTCTCTTTCATTCTGCGAATCATCATTAGTGCAACCCCATTTCAGCACTAATTCTTCAATGTGCTCTTTCTCCTTCAACTTTGCTTCCAAAGCATCCCTGCCGCTCGTCACATTTTGCAAACTCGAAATAAAGAGGTTCCCTTGAAGATGATGAAACTCTTTCAGCTCATTAATACCTAACCCATTGCACTTCCCCACCACAAAAGCACTTAAATGTTGGAGACCTTTTAATCTACTCATTTGCATTGGCATCTCCGTCAAGCTAGTTCCACTAATATCAAGATGGCGCAAACAAATTAGTTTCACAATATCTGCTGGTAAGGTAGTGAGAAGTGGACAATTTGACAGCAGTAATGTTTGTAGATTATACAAAGTGCAAACTGTTTCAGGCAACTGCTTGATTAGTGTGTCAGAAAGGTCCAAAAAACGAAGATGTAATAAATTTCCAATTGAATTAGGCAACTCCATGATATGATAATGAGATAACGATAGCACCCGTGAGCATCGTAGTGTTGGCAACATATCATCCAATGCCTTCTTGGATATGTACAAAGGATGCCATGGAAGGTTTAATGGTAGAAAAGACCTTAAACACTTGACCTCATTAAGTGCCCTGAATTTTTTGAAACCATCATATCTGCCTCTGAGATAGGAAAAATGACGCACTTTTGTAGAAATATCAGGTAAAATCTCGCCATCTAACCTGAAAGAAAATTTTCCAGAGACAATTTGAGCTAGATCATGGACTAGGTCATGCATTACGAAAGAGGATTCATCACCACTTGAATGTTGAAAAAATGACCTTGATAATAGCTCATCAAAGTACTCATCCCCTATCTTTTCCATTGTTTTCTTACTCTTGGGCTGCACAAAACTTTGAGCTATCCAAAGCAAGACTAGCTTCTCCTTTTCAAATTCAAAATCTTTGGGAAATATCGAACAATAAGCAAAACATTGCTTTAAATACGAAGGGAGATAATGATAGCTCAATCTTAGGGCTGGAACAATATAGTTCTTATCCTCCGGTAACTCCCATATCTCACTCTTCAATATATCATCCCATTTCTGCCCATCAAGTTCGGAGTGTAATAGACCGGCGAGTGTTTTCACAGCTAAAGGCAAACCTTTGCATTTTTTCACTATTTCCTTACCGATCTTTTCAAGGTTCGGATGAGCCCTGGAGTCTCCCTTATTGAATGCATTTTTAGCGAACACAAGCCAACAATCTTCATCTGATAATTGCTGCAAATGGTGAAGAGGAACGGTCTGTGTGACTGATGCGACGCTACGATTACGGGTTGTTATGACAATCTTACTTCCATATGCCCCAGCTGTGAAAGGAGCCCTCAATAGGTCCCAATGACTACGGTTATCATTCCAGACATCGTCCAGAACAATTAAAAACTTTTTCCCGGTCAAGCTCTCCTTCAGCTTGACTTGAAGCAGATTAAGATCGTTGGTGTCGCAAGTACTTGAAGAAACTGCCTCAATAATTGTTTTTACAACTCTAGAAACATCAAAATTTTCAGAAACACAAACCCATGCTTTCATATCGAAATGCTTTTCCATTCTGCCATCATTGTATACAAGTTGAGCAAGAGTGGTCTTGCCGACACCGCCCATCCCTACTATTGGAATCACATCTGTCTTATTACCACTCGCTTCATCCGAAAGCAATAATTTAACTATCTGCTCCCATAGACATCAGATTCATCCACCAAAGAAGTTGTTGGCAATCTTTCAGGCCAATTCCTTCCAACAACTTCTACCAAACCAAGCAAATCTTTTTCTTTTGCAAAACTCTCAAGTCTATCAAGGATCTCCTCTATCTTTGACTCTATCTCTACATCAAATAAACGATTGGGAGTAGAGGTGGGATGTCGTACCTGGTTTGGGCTGCTGCCGTACTCGGCTTCTGACGTGCACCGCAAAGCTTCGGTGGCAATCTCATCGAGTATGTCATCTGCGCGGTAGATAGCGTCTTTAAGCTCGTCCAGCCAATCTTTAACTGGTTGGTTAGTGATCTGCTTGTTCTCTGCATCATCGAGCACTGCGTTGAGTCCCAGCAGTGTTAACTTCAATTTCCTGAGGAGTTTACCATCATGCTTCCGTTGCCGGAATAAGTTCAGCAACTGGGGATTAGCCAGCCGGTTAAACAGCACTTGAAGGGCAGCAGAGAGAAACGCTCCTCCAACCAAGGCCCCAGCCATGTTTTCTTTCTTTGCCAAATAAAAGATCAAAGAGAAGGGAAGGGAAGGGAAGGGAAGGGAAGGGATTGTTTTGTGCGAATTAAGTCTCTGCAACCTTGAAGAAAATATATTGCCAGAAGAATGAAGTGGAAATATAAGAAAGCATGTTTGGCCCTTTCTAATTCATGAGAATGGAAGCCTTTCCATTGGTGCTAAAATAATAATTAAAAAAAAGCCAAAAGAAAATAAAAATGAGGAAAGAAAAATAAAAGCAAAGTAACACCGAGTTTTTGTTGTTGTTGTTATTATTAGTAAATATAATTATTGTAAAAACAAATATTTTTAATGTCATTTTGACCCTACAATGATATCAGTAATTTTATTAAAATGGTACTCCAAGCTAATGAAATCAGAACAAATACACGAGTTTTCATCCTAATCATCTATAAGAAGTTAGCGGAGATACTCCAAACTGTCTACTATCTCGCTAATTCCGATATCAATATATTTATTTGGCATAATTTCAGTAATTTTTTTTTACTCCCTAAGAGAAAAAGTAGTGAGAAAAACATAAAGCAGAGCCATACCTTACTAGAATCATAAGAGCGAGACAGAGAGAGGGGTCAACATTAGTGTCTCCTGTATTTCCACTGAGGCCCTGATCCTCTTTCAGCTTCACATGAGCAATTTCTTTTGAAAAGTTTATGATCCCGTGACTGTTTTCTTTTTTTACTGGTAAATGTGCAATAGCAGCCCTTACATCAAAAAATATAGACAAAAAATAAATAAAAAATTAATCGCTGGTGAAAAAACTCAGTTACCACGAACGTGATCTATAGTTACTATAAATGTGATTTATAATTACGACAAATGTGATTTATAAATATTAAAATGTGATCGCATTTTATAAGAATTGTAATTAAATTAAACAGTAATTATAATCCATCTGAGTTTAACTATCCTCATGGTACCCTCCAGACACAATAGGCTTTCGCCTTGGCACTAAAGGAGGAGGGCCCTCCACTTGAAATTGTAGGACAGATAAAGTCAATAATAGTGTGCCCCATAATTTCTATGCTCATTTTATATTGAGGACCCAACCTCTAGCAAGTTCTCAGTCATTTCCCTCTCGTTTTCACTGATGGTTAAATTCAACCAAGTGGCTTCTGAAGGAGGAGTGGGCCCTCTTCTTGAAATTATTGTACAAAGAAGTCTAATAATGGTGAGCTCCCTTGCAAATTCTCTGTCATTAGTACCCATCATCCATGCTCTTCGTTCTATATATAGAGATATATACACATATTCAGATAACCAAATCAGGTAGCCGACAAGTTGGCCGAGCTAGCACATATACAACATCATCCTTTTATGTTGGACTGGACGACTAGGGGTGTGCATGGCCAGTTCGTTCGGATTTGTGCTAGATTCAAAAATGAACTAATTTTTTTGGGTTCAAAAATTTGAGAATTGGAACCAAATCGATTGGTTTAGAGAACCGAACCAAATTAAACCAACTCGAGTCGATTCGGTTCGGTTCGAGTTGGTTTTATTGTTTAAAAAACATATTTTTTATTAAAAAAATTAAAAATAATATTAATCTTGTATCCTATTTTTTAAAAAAAAATAATAAAACAACATACAAACATAAATGAATAATAATTAAGTTTAAATAATCATGATTTAAAGGTATATATAGAATATATGTAAAATTTTTTGATAAATATAAGATCGGGTCTCAATTCGAGTCCGTTCGGTTCTAATGCATATAGACCTAAGAACCGAACCAATCTCTTTAGTTTCAAAAATTTAAGAACCAGAACCAAACCATGATAAAAAAACCTGAATCGATCTCTTCTATTTCGATTCCGGTCTCGAATCTCTCGGGTTTTTTGTGCACCTCTATGGATGACTCCATCTTTTGCTTCTCTGACTGTGTTTTGGGATAGTATGAATATATTTTTTCCTCAACTGTATAAATATGTTTTTTTTTCATGTCAATTAACAAAACAGATTATACTTTTGGGGCCTGCCATGCACCAAAGCGAGAGCTAAAATACTTTTTTAGGATTAATTTCACCTAGGCCTTCAGATTTGGCCTATTAACACCTATATACCCACAACCTTTCAAAAATATGCAACCTCCCCCTTAAGTTTAGATATCAGCAGCTACACCCCTACTGTTACTCTTAACTAACGGAATTTGTTTGTTGACTGAATTGACAGTATCAATTGACCATTATATCATTCTTTACAATAAAAAAAATGAAAATAATTTAAATTCACAGCAAAGGTCAGCAAGTTTATGACCTGACAATTAGAAATCTCTCTCTCTCTCTCTCACAGAGGTTTATGGTAAACAGCAAAGATTAAAGATCTGATTCAAAACTCATTGAACCTTGAATCAAGTACTAATTGAATTCATAACTACCTCTAGCATTTAGCCCAAGAGGTAGAGAGAAAAGCTTCTCGAATGCAGGTGAGGTTTTACTCGTCCTTCAAGCCTTAAACCAAGTTTCACTTAATTAATGAGTTGTACGTAACGAAAAACAATGTGATTTGAGGATTATTTTAATCTATCTATAAGCTTCTCTAAGTGTGTGTATACTGTGATCATACACATAAGTAGATAAAGGACAAATTCTAGACTCTCCTCAACTGATCGAATGGGCTAGTTGTAGTTCTATTCGTTCAGCGGGTAAGTATTTTGCTTTCAGCCGTAAGGTAGCCTGTTTGGAATTTGGAGAGGGGAAGGGAAGAAAAAAAAATATTTTTCTTCTATTTGGTTTTAAAAAGAAAATAAAATGAAAGTGAAAAAAAAAAAAAGAGAGATAGTGATTTAAAATTTTTTCTCTATTTTCTCTCTTCTTATTCTTTTTTTTCTCTTTTAGGCAGAATCAAACAAAGGAAGGGATCAAAAAAGAAAAGAAAAATTTTAAAATTTTTCCTTCCCTCCCCTCCCCTCTCCCAAGTTCCAAACAACCTCTAAGATTTACATCATGAAATGTTCATCTTAGGCTTGGATGTTTATCATCCTTTCATTTCTTCTTGTATTTGTGCTGATATCTACTTCTAGGATGGAATTTAAAAAGTAGTAGAAATGAAAGTACAAGAAAGTGAAGTGAATGAAATTAAGGAAAGTGCAACGAAGCTTTTCTACACGCATTTCGTTAATTAGCTAGAGAGGTTTTTCAAAAGCTTGAACAAAAAGAAAAGAATTTATTGTTTGAATTGCCCGAGAGTGAAAACAATTTTGTGTATTTCATGTAAATTAACCTTATCCATATGCCCATATAACAGAAATTGCATTTAAAAAGAATAGATAAAGTTGGAATCCTAATAACATTACAACTTCTAAAGGAAAGTGAAAATTTTATTGTGTTTCTTTTTTTTTGTTTTTTGGGCGGAAATGATGAGCCACATTATTAAGAAAATCAAACCAATACATGCACGACTCCTATTTGCTTGAGCATTTTTCTTTTTATTTCAAACTAAATTCCCAAAATTTAGATTTCTTTCTATCGAAATACACCTAACCAAACAGGGTTTTAAGAAATAGGACATGCTTAGATATATACGTAGAAATTCTAATAATCATGGGCATGCAATTGTTTATGATAGCACTTATATATGAGTCAATTTATTCTTGCCCACAAAAATTATACGGGTTTGAAAATGTGGAAGAAGAAATAAGTTGAAAAATGGAGACATGGTTTGTAATGAGTAGCTTTTCAATTCCATGCTATCCTTCGAACCATCCTAACCTTATACAATAGTTAATCATCGCCTTTCAAGTATGTAGTTAATTTTTAAAAAATACTTTATTGCCTAGCTCAAAGTAAGTAAGTCAAGTAGTTGAATTAACAAATGTCAATGAAAAATTTCTGTATCCAAAACAGAATAATTACTCATCTTTTCAATATGCTGAACCCATGATGTTCCAGTCACTGAAAATGGCATAAATCAAATCAAAGCAGGAGGAAGATTCCTAAAAAACAAATAGAAAAAAAGTAAGAATCTCTCTCCAGCGGTCTTGAACACCCAAAAATACTCCTTATTTATTCAATTAAAAAACACTCCAGAAGAATATAAGAGACCTGTAACATGTCTGCCCCTGTTCAGTACACTTGAAGCTTCTGGAGAAGAGATTATAAGAATGAGTCTCCCCAAGGCTCCTGCCCATTGCTTGTAAGCCAAAATAAGTTGATATTATCCTTCATATACACATCAAACCCAAGAAAGCCAGATGGAGACTACCCATTGGGTAATCTCAGCTTCAGAAGATCAAGCCGCCTCTGGATCATCACCTACAAACTCGCCAACAAATGGTCTGAGAACCAAAAGAACTGTTTTAGAATATCCAGAAATTAGAACTCCAAGCTGCACAAGAAAAAACATGGTATATGGGCCACATACCGAAGATTTTCAAGCCAATTGACCAAAAAACAGCCATCCAAATGCCTCTCTATGGAAATTCCAAGCCCGTCATGACCAGAACTTTTTTTAACTGTGAACCATCTTTTTCATACGTTTTCAGAGCTTTAGTTTCACCATTCATAAATCTTGCAGATAACTGCCAACATAGCATGCATCCCCAAGTACTCTTTAGAGAAGCCTGAAGCCTGACTCCAGAGATAGAAAAAAAGAACATGTCAAGTATACTAAAGAATACTAATAACTGCAAGACTCTTTGAGTACCCCTTTATCGACATGCTGTGTGAAGTATACAATCCACAAACCAGCTAAAGTCAGCAAGCCATCTTACGCTTAGTTTACCAATACGAGAAATGGAAGCGGGAAACAGAAACGAAAAAAAAGGGCTCTAAAAATATTATGAGAAACGAATTAAATAAACTAAATAGAAAACAATACGAGAAATGAGAAATGATATGATGTCCAGCTAAGAAGCACCGATACGGACACGGACACGGATACGGACACAAATACGGACACGGGACACGGCAATTTTAAAATATAGGGGACACAGATACGGCGGGGACACGGCAAATTTTTTATATATTTTATTTTCTACATATATAAATATACCATGCACATACCATCAAAAATATCTAAAAATTCAATAGTCAATACTCAATAGAATAGACATCAAGTCATCAATTCATCATATATCAAGCATAAAAGAAGAGACAAGTTAAAAAAGATCATCATCCAATGCATCCAATACATCATAAAAGAAGAAAAAAATAAAAATTACAGCAGCAGCAAATCTGGGCAGAGAAGGAGAAGGAAAAAATAAAAATTATAGCAGCAGCAAATCTAGGCAGAGAAGGAGAAGAAGAAGTAGAAGAAAGAACAAAAATTTTGGTTGAAGAAGAAGAAGAACTGAAATTTCGGTAGACAAGGAGAAGAAGAACAATAACAAGAACAAGAAAAGAAAAAGAAGAAAAGAAATTTCGGCAAAGAAGAAGAAGAAGAAGAAAAAGAGGAAGAACTGAAAAAGAGCTTACCCGGTCCAGTGGTGTGTTGCTACTACTTTTTCTCCTTTGCACTTCGCCTCTTTCTCCAACTGAGCAGCAGCTAGAGCTTGTACAAGCTCCAACAATGAAATGTTTTTTATTTGGGCTTTTTTGTGTATTTTATATTGAAGTTACAAAAATTATAAAATATACTCCATTTTTAATTTTTTATAATTACACTTAAACCCTTGCCGTGTCCTAAATGTGTCCCTGCCGTGTCCCGGACATGTCCACAATTTAAAAAAAAAAAAAATAGGACACGTCAAGTGGCATGTCTGACACGTATTTTAGCGTGTCCGCGGAGTATCCGTATCCGCGGTGTGTCGGACACGCAAACGGCACCCTATTTGGTGTGTCCGTGCTTCCTAGATGTCCAGTATGGATCTGACACTTTCTTAAAAGTGTTCGTGATTCTTAGCATCAATGTAACAACTACACTTATAAACAAAAACATCCATGCACACTTCAAATGAACCTAAAATATACAGAACATTTTCCTGAAGACAGGCACTCAATCAGTAGCCCTATCTACCATTAGTACAGGACAACTAATTCTTTGCCATTTCCGTATCAAAATGGCAATATTGCCTTGGCACATTTATTTTTTGGACATACATTTTCAAAAGATATATATTGACAAACTTAAGATTTATTCCTTATCCAACTAATTCGTGATTCGGGAATTATTTGAAAAGATATCAGTAATAGTTCAAAAAATTCAAGAAAAATTATTGATGTAACTATCCTAAATAATTCAACTATTTGAAGAAAACAAGAGAATTGTTTGTTATATTTGGATATCCAAGAAAAGATTTGAGTAAACCATCATGAAAGATAGAAATTTCGGGAGATTTTCAAACAAAACAAAAAACAGAAATTTTAATTACTATTGATACATTGTGATTATTATTATTATTATTATTCTACCACAATAGTAAAAGAATATGGTAAAAGGTCAAGGTGGGCTCTGTAATTCTTAAAATGATCTTCCATTTGGCATCCCAGACAATTCTAGCAGCATAATAGCCATGGTTAAAAATCATGAGAGACCAATTAGTGATAAGGTTTCATTGACAAGAAGCCAAGAAAAATTATACTGTGCTCTTGGAGTTGGAGCACCACTTGACTTTAATCCCCCACACATAATACCAATGGATTTTTTCCACAATATGAGGGACTCACGGGTATTATAAGTGGTGGAGTAAAGCGATGTGGTGCTTTAGAAACACTAAATAACTTCACAGAAGCACAATAATATATACCACCGAGTCTGTATTGCTCTAAAAAATTGGAACAAACGTCACCTGAAAAACTGGGAATAGCATCAGACATCAAATTAAGAAATTTAACAGATGGATTAGTGAAAAAGTGAAATTGGAACATATTTACAAATGCATGCATTAGGTTATAACACATCATCAAAGAATGATGAATCTTATAAAATGACAGAAAAACTGAGATATATTAATGAAACAGTAATTTAGTACAAGGGCGGGCCAACCTAGTAAACCTGTGTCAAAGAATGATGAATCCAGCTGTTATGTAACTCAAGCCTAGCACAACCACTGGGACCAAGCTACTTCTCACAATAAATATGATTATATGAGAATTGGCAGTACCTGGAAGAGGAATAGCTCGGTACTTATAAAAAATATAAATAAATAAAATCCACAGTAATAGCTCCTGAAGCAGGCCGAATGTTTCAAAAATTAATTAAACTGCCCGTGCTTCATTCAGAGCCAAAACAAGAAAATAATTTCAGACAACCATGGTCATATATATATATATATCTCACAAAAATCAAGGCTACAACAGTTTTATCAACTACCAACATCCGATCATTCTTAGTTGCTAAGTATCATAATGTTGATGGTGAAATTTATGCCCGACATTGTCTTAGTACCTGAAAATTTCATCTACCTGTGGCACTTGATGACGCAGTGATGAAACAGGTTAAATTCAAGCACCTGTTCATTAGAGAAAGATCGGAATGGAGGGAAATTTTACACAAAATGAGTACGACGTATGAGGATAACGATGTTTTATAACAACATTTGATGAGGCAAATTTTAGTTCCAATCTTTGTTTGTTATAGCTTTTGCCTACTTTTTCATCTCGAAAGGGATATTGCTGAAAAAACCATATACAATTTCAAAGATCTCACTGTCCAGTGCTTTTTCCTTCTGTGTGTTTCATTCATGTGTGATCATATCTAACAGTTTAAGCAACTTTGAGAAGCAGCAAAAAGATCCATACACATGCTAAGTCATGGAAGACCCAGAAACCAATTGACATGCCAGTGTGCTCATCTAAGAAAAATTTAGAGATCCATCCAGCAAAGTTTCAAGAACAATCTTAAGACCAACTAAATTTTGAAATTTTGATAGAAAGAAAATGTTTATAATGTAGTTTGTAATGTAAATCAGATATCCATACTGAAACTGCAACTTAGCTAGGACCAGTACATCTTTTGTTCTCGCCAGTCTTACGGGAATCTTCTTGAATAACATCAAGGATGTCCCGTTGCTTGAAAGAATAACATTAATGATACAAAAGGAAGAAAGGAAAACAATAATAAGGCTGTATTAGATATTTATAGAGTGTAGAACAAGTACGTACCTCAATGCAAATTGGAATGTCTCCTGCTGCTGGGTTACTCAAAGATAACTTCATCGTCGATCTCTATGATGGGGATGTGAGCAATCTTGTGCCAGTCTTCTCCTTCCTCTCTCTGGCAACGATGTTTCAGCGATGGACACTTACATATTTTCAGTATGCAGAGGGAGGTGGCAGGAAGCCCCTCTTCCGGCAAGGACTGGAGTTGAGGGCAGTTCCCAATACTTAAGTGATCAAGAGAGCCAAGGAGTTGAAGCCCCCTGTTTTTCAATGACTTGAGATTTGGTAGATTTTTAATGCCGAGGTATGTAAGAGTGGAGGGCAGCAACCCCTCATCCGGAAAGGACTCCAGCACACCTTCTTCATATTCACCCCCAATATCAAAGCTTCTAAGAGAAGAGAGTCTCTGAATATCCCACTCTTTCCTGCAAACCACAAGTTTCTTGCAATTGGAGATGTGAAGAGAAATTAAACTGGAGGGCAGACCCCCTCTCGGAAAGGACTCAATTTCTGGACAATCACATATCGCTAAGTATTGAAGAGATGGGAGGAGGGTGTGCATTCGTTCTGGCAGTGACTTCAGTTTCTCGCAACTGTAGATGGAAAAATGGGTCAGATTGGGAGCTGGTAATCCTCCTTGGGTAAAAGATACCATAATAGGGCACTCCATGACACGAAGGTACCCTAGATTTTGGAGCTCAAGCCCGCTTGGAATTGAAAGGGTTTCCAACGTTGTACAACCACTGATCTGTAGCATTCGAAGCTTTGGAAAGAATCCCATGGGTAGGGAATTGAGAGAACTCTCTAACGCACAGTCGCCCAAGGACAAATATTCAAGGGACCTGTAGCGGCTGCTCTCCATCTCCTCTGATAGGGGGATCAATACTACTTTCCTAAAACCCCGAATATTAAGGTTTTTCAAGTTAGGGGGTAGACCATCAGCGGTGAAAGAAAAATTTCTTGAACTACACGATATTCTCAACTTCTCCAGATTTGTGAGTGTGCACAGCTCGAGCCTCGGTTCCTTACAAAACGAATACGAAATCCCCAATTCCACAATAGAAGACAGACCATGCCATCCCAATTCTGTCCCCAAAGCAGCAGCAGAAGTCCTTTGAAGGGAATCCATAAGTTCTGAGCAATCTAGAATCTCAAGTCTCACCCCAGATGGAATGTGTTTGGGTAATTCTCCAATCAGCTTGGGACACTTGATTATGCGAAGTTTTCGAAGCCGACAAAACTCTCCAGCCCCTAATATGCACCATTCCACCCACTCCAACATTACCTCAAAACTCAGTTTTTCTAAAGACTGAAATGAAGAACCATCCCCGTAGAATTCTTGACCCACCCTCGTTATTCCATTCATCCTTGCTATATCCAATTGTTTCAAAGAGGGCAATTGACCAAGAGGTGGCAAGGAAAAGCAATACTGACAGTTGTCCAGCCGTAAAGACACCATGTTAGAGAATGAGTGATCTCCCAACCAATCTGGAAATCTTGTGCCCCCATAGTTTTTTATCGTGAGGCGCTTCAAGTATGTGTGAGGCAGCAAATTGTCAAGTACTTCTCTTTCATTCTGCGAATCATCAGTAGTGCAACCCCATTCCAACACTAATTCTTCAATGTGCTCTTTCTCCTTCAACTTTGCTTCCAAAGCATCCCTGCCGCTCGTCACATTTTGCAAACTCGAAATAAAGAGTTTCCCTTGAAGATGATGAAACTCCTTCAGCTCATTAATACCTAACCCATTGCACTTCCCCACCACAAAAGCACTTAAATGTTGGAGACCTTTTAATCTACTCATTTGCATTGGCATCTCCGTCAAGTTAGTTCCACTAATATCAAGATGGCGCAAACAAATTAGTTTCACAATATCTGCTGGTAAGGTAGTGAGAAGTTCACAATTTGACAGCAGTAATGTTTGTAGATTATACAAAGTGCAAACTGTTTCAGGCAACTGCATGATTTTTGTTTCAGAAAGGTCCAAAAAACGAAGATGTAATAAACTTCCAATTGAATTAGGCAACTCCATGATATCATAATGTGATAACGATAGCACCCGTGAGCATCGTAGTGTTGGCAACATATCATCCAATGCCTTCTTGGATATGTACAAAGTATACCATGGACCGTTTAATGGTAGAAAAGACCTTAAACACTTGACCTCATTAAGTGCCCTGAATTTTTTGAAACCATCATATCTGCCTCTGAGATAGGAAAAATGACGCACTTTTGTAGAAATATCATGTAAAATCTCGCCATCTAGCCTGAAAGAAAATTGTCCAGAGACAATTTGAGCTAGATCATGAATTAGGTCATGCATTACGAAAGAGGATTTATCGATACTTGAATGTTGAAAAAATGACCTTGATAATAGCTCATCAAAGTACTCATCCCCTATCTTTTCCATTGTTTTCTTACTCTTGGGCTGCACAAAACTTTGAGCTATCCAAAGCAAGACTAGCTTCTCCTTTTCAAATTCAAAGTCTTTGGGAAATATCGAACAATAAGCAAAACATTGCTTTAAATACGAAGGGAGATAATGATAGCTCAATCTTAGGGCTGGAACAATATAGTTCTTATCCTCCCGTAACTCCCATATCTCACTCTTCAATATATCATCCCATTTCTGCTCATCAAGTTCGGAGTGTAATAGACCGGCGAGTGTTTTTACAGCTAAAGGCAAACCTTTGCACTTTTTCACTATTTCCTTACCGATCTTTTCAAGGTTCGGATGAGCCCTGGAGTCTCCCTTATTGAATGCATTTTTAGCAAACAGAAGCCAACAATCTTCATCTGATAATTGCTGCAAATGGTGAAGAGGAACGGTCTGTGTGACTGATGCCACGCTACGATTACGGGTTGTTATGACAATCTTACTTCCATATGCCCCAGCTGTGAAAGGAGCCCTCAATAGGTCCCAATGACTACTGTTATCATTCCAGACATCGTCCAGAACAATTAAAAACTTTTTCCCGGTCAAGCTCTGCTTCAGCATGACTTGAAGCAGATTAAGATCGTTGGTGTCGCAGGAACTCCTAGTAACTGCCTCAATAATTGTTTTTACAACCCTAAAAACATCAAATTCTTCAGAAACACAAACCCATGCTTTCATATCGAAATGCTTTTCCATTCTGCCATCATTGTATACAAGTTGAGCAAGGGTGGTCTTGCCGACACCACCCATCCCTACTATTGGAATCACATCTATCTTATTACCACTCGCTTCATCCGAAAGCAATAATTTAACTATCTCCTCCTGGTCATTACCCCTCCCATAGACATCAGATTCATCCAACAACAAAGAAGTTGTTGGCAATCTTTCAGGCCACTTCCTTCCAACAACTTCTACCAAACCAAGCAAATCTTTTTCTTTTGCAAAACTCTCAAGTCTATCAATGATCTCCTCTATCTTTGACTCTATCTCTACATCAAATAAACGATTGGGAGTCGAGGTGCGGTATCGTACCTGGTTTGGGCTGCTGTCGTACTCGGCTTCTGACTTGCACTGCAAAGCTTCGGTGGCAATCTCATCGAGTATGTCATCTGCGTGGTAAATAGCATCTTTAAGCTCGTCCAGCCAATCTTTAACTGGTTGGTTAGTGATCTGCTTGTTCTCTGCATCATCGAGCACTGCGTTGAGTCCCAGCAGTGTTAACTTCAATTTCCTGAGGAGTTTACCATCATGCTTCCGTTGCCGGAATAAGTTCAGCAACTCGGGATTAGCCAGCCGGTCAAACAGCACTTGAAGGGCAGCAGAGAGAAACGCTCCTCCAACCAAGGCCCCAGCCATGTTTTCTTTCTTTGCCAATTAAAGATCAAAGAGAAGGGAAGGGAAGGGAAGGGAAGGGAAGGGAAGTGATTGTTTTGTGCGAATTAAGCCTCTGCAACCTTGAAGAAAATATATTGCCAGAAGAATGAAGTGGAAATATAAGAAAGCAAGTTTGGCCCTTTCTAATTCATGAGAATGGAAGCCTTTCCATTGGTGCTAAAATAATAAACAAAAAAAAGCCAAAAGAAAATAAAAATGAGGAAAGAAAAATAAAAGCAAAGTAACACCGAGTTTTTGTTGTTGTTGTTATTATTAGTAAATATAATTATTGTAAAGAAAATTATTTTTAATGTCATTTTGACCCTACAATGATATCAGTAATTTTACTAAAATGGTACTCCAAGGTAATGAAATCAGAACAAATACATCAGTTTTCATCCTAATCATCTATAAGAAGTTAGCGGAGATACTCCAAACTTTCTACTATCTCGCTAATTCCGATATCAATATATTTATTTGGCATAATTTAAGTAATTTTTGTTACTCCCTAAAAGAAAAAATAGTGAGAAAAGCATAAAGCAGAGTCATATCTTGCTAGAATCATAAGAGAGAGACAGAGAGAGGGATCAACATTAGTGTCTCCTCCATTTTCTCTGAGACCCTGATCCTCTTTCAGCTTCACATGAGCAATTTCTTTTGAAATTTTATGATCCCGTGACTTTTTTTCTTTTTTATTGGTAAATGTGCATTCGCAATCCTTACATCAAGAAACATAGACAAAAATATAAATAAAAAATTAATGACTGTTGAAAAAACTCAATTATTATGAACGTGATCTATAGTTATTATAAATGTGAATTATAATTACTATAAATATAAATTATAAATATTAGAATGTGATCGTAATTTATAAAAATTGTAATTAAATTAAACTGTAATTATAATCCATCTGAGTTTAACTATCCTCATGATACCCTCCAGGCACAATAGGCATTCGCCTTGGCACTAAAGGAGGAGGGCCCTCCAATTGAAATTGTAGGACAGATAAAGTCAATAATGGTGTGCCCTCCACTTGAAATTGTCGGACAGATGAAGTCAATAATGTTGTGCCCCATAATTTCTGTGGTCATTTTATATTAAGGCCCCAAACTCTAGCAACTTCTCAGTCATTTCTCTCTCATTTTCACTGATGGTTAAATTCAACCAAGTGGCTTCTGAAGGAGGAGTGGGCCCTCTTCTTGAAATTATTGTACAAAAAAGTCTAATAATGGTGAGCTGCCTTGCAAATTCTCTGCTATTAGTACCCATCATCCACGCTCTACGTTCTATATGTAGATATATATACAGACATATTCAGAGAACCAAATCATTAGCCGACAAGTTAGCCGAGCTAGCACATATACAACATTATCCTTTTATGTTGTACTGGACGACTCCATCTTTTGTTTCTCTGACTGTGTTTTGGGACAGTATAAATATATTTTTTCCTCAACTGTATAAATATGGTTTTTTTTTTTGTCATGTCAATTAACAAAACAGATTATACTTTTGTAGCCTGCCATGCACCAAAAGCGAGAGCTGAAACACTCTTTTGTCTTTTCTAGGATTAATGTCACCCATGCCTTCTTAGATTTAGCCTATCAATACCAATATACCCACTACTTTTGAAAAATATGCAACCTCGCTCCTCAGGTTTAGGATATCAGCAGCTACACCCCTACTGTTACTCTCAACTAACGGAATTCGTTTGTTGACTGGATCGACAGTATCAATTGACCATTATATCATTCTTTGCAATAAAAAATGAAAATAATTTAAATTGACGGCAATGGTCAGCAAGTTTATGACCTGACAATTAGCAACCTCTCTCTCTCTCTCTTGCTGTTTCTCTCAAAAAAGCTCTCATTCTCTCTCCATCCTCACACGTTAACAAACACATTCAGTTTTAATGTGCAAGAAAATCTTCTTTGCTAAAAGTTTTTTTTTTTTTATTTTTTTGTTTTTAGTTGTTTATAAAATATAAAAAAAATTACTAAAATAGATTAGTTTTCTATTTTTAAACATTGGTCTAATACTGTTGCACAACGGTAATTTATAAATATCCATCACCAAATAATAAAAAATAACAACAAAAATACATAATAAAAACACATAACAAAAAATGAAAGCTAACACTCTTATCAAACGAAAGATTTTTTGATGCACATGTCGTAGACTAACAGCAACAAAAAAAACTCACAAAATAGGGTTAAGCCACCCCTAACACATATTAAAACAAAATACTCGACAAATATTGCAGAAAATCCCAAAGTTTCTAACACAACTATCACGGTTTAAGCCAAAAAAATCCCAAATGTTAGAACTGTACATCAGGTTTTCAACAAGGCAAAATAGAACATCAAAACCATTTACATATTTAAGAGTGAATAGTAAATTATGAGGACATATTTAATATTTCCAAATTTCTCAAGTCAAAAGCTGTTTTTTATTTTAAAACTGATTACTTATAACTTCAATTTTATTCATCCTGAAATGACTATGCTGAGTCAACTCTAATAACATGGTACCACCCTTAAGCATCAGGAAACCTACTATGAATGAAACTTCAAGAATTTGCACCCTTTTCCTTAGATAACAGAGGAATATATTCCACCAAAAATGACAAATGACAAAGGACAAAAGAGATTAGTGGTACCAAGAGAAATCTATAAAAAAAAATATGAACAGTTCATGCATAGTGTATCAAGATGAAGTGTGAATACTAAAAGAAGTTATGAATAATTTCTAAATAGGAACGCTAAATCAAAAATAAAAATACTAGTTTTAGCTCCTGGTAGAAAGTATAAGCAGTTAAGAGAATGGCACAAAAAGGTATCATAAAAATCAAAATTCTTGAAGAATTAATTAGAATTTATTACAATAAATTGCAACTACCTGCAAGGTCATCCATCCAACACCGAAAACACCAGTTGCCATCCCTTAGACCGTCGATATGATCCTATCAAAGCAGCATAAGCAGGTACAATTCTCTCCAGCATTTCATCGAACAATTGATGCGCGTAATCTAATGAATTCCATCATCGAAATTGCTTGCAATCCAGTGTGTAGGGTCCGCCATTAAAGAACCAAAACCGAATGGGAGACAGAGATTGCAAACTTTCCCAAGAGTCGTTATTGTTATTATTTTAAAAATTTTTCTGAAACCAATCAACCACTCCCATAGTCATTATTGTTATGAACAAATATTTTTTAAAAAATAAAGTAAAATAATATGAAATTTAAATAGATAGACATAATAAAATACAAAAATATATTATTTTATATATTCAGTTCTGGTTGAATTGAGTTTCAAACACAATTTTCAAACTTATCCATTAAACTAATGAAATTTAAAAAAAAAATTTCAAAACCTATAAATAATGAGCAGGCCAAACGGTCATCAGTTTTTTGTCCACCCTACGTGGAGGTGACCGGAAAGTGGGGGGAGGGACCAAGGGTGAGGGCTGGTTTGAGAAAGAAAGACCCGGGGGAGGGGGAGATGACAAAACAACCCAACATATTGGGTTCACGCTTGCCGAGCCCCCTCTCTCCTCAGTCCACAGAGACAAAATATAGGACTGATATTATATATATTTTTTATAATTTTATCTCTTTCTTTATTCATAATATGTATTAAAAAATCACTAATATGAAATGGGGCAAGCGGGGGTCACCATGGTGGGATGCTGACAGAGTAACGGCTTTCAAACCCAAACTTGCCCCTCTGCCATTCTTAAGGATGAGTTTCACTGTAATTGACCAAAAGCCTTAGCGGAGGGTGAGAGATTTTTTAGTGGTTTGCAAGGTTTTATATATATCCTTGTATGCATAACATCTGAAAAGTCAAAAATATCCTCACGGGTTGATATTGTGTAGGCTTGGGTTGAATCTACACTAATTTTTTTTTTCATGGCCTAAAATCAAATCCCACTCAACTTTGTTCGATGCGCTCACACTTCTCTTGCTACACTCTGTTTTGCTCACGAGTAATAGTTTTGTTCAGGAGAAAAAAAAATCTATTGCTACGATCATATTTACACTTTTTGGGTGCAACTGTAGTATGATGTTACATTTGATCATTTAATGGGACACCTAACAGTTATTATTCAGGCACTTAGTTGCTTTTTTAATTAATTGATTTTTTTTACATAAAAAAAAGAATTGTGATTAGATTGTGCTACATTTTGTCAAGACATATTAAACGCTCTCCTCGTATCGAGAATAAAACTCGAAGTACGAGAAAGTTAAAGTAACATCCAACAAAGGTTACGAGGAAAACTCAAACCCAAAATCAGTAATAAGGTTACCGGAGTTTCATATATTGAGCTAACCCATGCGGGTATTAATTGATTGAATACATGATGGTAGTGATTCTTTTCATAGTTGCAAAACATACTGTGGTGTGAGAGAATGAAGAAAGGCTATACTACGACTCTAGCAATAATTTCTCCATTTGACATTATCAATTGGCACCAAAAATTTAAAGTTGCTCATTATCATTAACATTCACCATTATAACATCGTCCAATTTTTTATAATTGATCGTGACGACATGGAGATTTTGGATTGGGCTCTAGCATTCTACAGTGGAATGTTTGGGTGTAGGTACTATTTAAAACCTCTTCCAACATTTCTCGTGTAACAAGTTGAGTTAGTTTTGGTGTTATTAGAAAGAAAGAAAAAAAAAAAGAATTAATCACATAAACATCTCCTAAACTATGATTTGGTATCACTTTATTTTTAAGTGAACATTTTAACCCTCTTAACTATGAAATTATATCACTTTACTTTTTCTAGATAGATTGACGTTCGAAAAAGTAATGAAAAACAGTAAAAAAACATATGCATATGCTCTTTTACTAAGATAAATGGCTATATATATGCATATGTTTATATATGGCTTCTATATATTTGTGAATGCACATGTGTAAACATTTTTTAAGGTAATTTTGACTAAAAAATAAATCATTTATCAATATAATTTTGTTCAAAAATTATTTATAGAGCATATTGGTCTATTTGTCAGTTGGCTTTTTTCATTACTTTCTGTTAACGCCAACACATTTAAAAAAGTAAAGTGTCTAAAAACGTAAAGTGATACAATTTCAAACTTAAGAGATTGAAATTTCACTTTTTAGTTAAAGTGGAGTAAAGTGATACTTAGAGTCCGTTTGGTATAATTTTTTTGTCTAATTTTTTTTAAGTTTATAAGCAAAAAAATTTAAAAAACTTGATTTTTTTGCTCTTCTATTTTTATTTTTATTTTTCTTTTGCTTCTTTTTAACTAAAGTAAAGATAAAAAGGTAAAACAGTAAAAAAAGACTTGACTTTTTTATTTATAAATTTAAAAAAAAACTTTACAAAAAATCTGTATCAAAGGGTCACTAAATCATTCTTGAAGGGGTATCAGTATAATTAACCCAAAAAACAAACTGATGGCAGGCACACTGATTTGTCTTCTCCAGGTGGCTCAGTGGGTGGTGCCTGGTAGGTAGCTCCACCACACCGGTTTTTGCAAAACAATATGCACACGTATTTTTCTTACGTCAGTGATAACTGCACATGGACCGCACATTGAAAATATCAGAAACACTTAAAAAAAAAAAGAAGGTAATTTCACACGCCAACCCATTCTCCATATCTACTTCTTTATATGTATATCCGCACTCACTCCACCACTTCACAAGCGACACACCAACAGTTTCAAAAGAAGAGAGAGATATGGGGGTGGTGATAATAGACGGGTAGACCGTGCGAGACTTCCCAGAGCGTGGACAAGCAAATCGCGGCACTTGATCTGAATAACGACGGCCACCCAAGTTTGTAGTAGCGCGGCTGCTGTTTTGATAGATACGAGCAAGGGAGGGGTCTTCATCAAAAGGGTGCTTCCTGTCACTGGGGTTGCCACGAATCACCGGGGCGACTGTATTCACAGATGGTCGGTGCAGGGGATTTCTCCACGAGGGAGCCGACTGTTGAGGAGTCTGGGAGTGGAAGTTGCTGCGTATAGAGTCTCTCACCGCGGTGGTATTGTTCTGCGCGGTGGTAATTAGGCTGGTGAAATTCATAAATTTATGGTTGATCATGTGTATTTTGTATCGATTTTGCATTCCTTTGACACAAATATTGACCAACTATTTCTCAGCTACTGAATCCTAGATAATGAGGGTTTTTTTTTTTTAAACCTTTTAACAAATGACAGTAGGCCGTCAGTTTCTCTTTGGGACTCGTGAATGAGGTCAAACGTTGAAAGAGGTTCATCGGCATAGAAGAATTTGCTAATAAATTTCTACATCATATCGTCCCAAGAGAGGATGGAACTGGTAGGAGATTGGCATACCAAGAATAAGCTCAGTTAGAAAGAGATTTAGAAAAAAAATTTTGCTAGAGGTTAAGATCGGCTGCGTGGAGGCCTAGAGAGTCTACAAACCTAATGACATGCTCTTCGGCGTTTTCACTCTTTCTTGGTGAATGTAGGCGCGATATACCCCTCCAGGTATGGTAGTCTCTGGATAAAGTCGACGTATGGTGGGCGAAAGTCAAGTTCGTCATTGATGGGTGGAGCGGTGGTTTCTTGTCTGATCACCACGCGGATCTGGTCTTGCAATTGAGCAGAGGTAAGGACTAGATTAGGTTGGAACAGGGCTCGCCTGGTTGGTCCGTGGGGAGGATCTGCATTATTGGTACTGGGGTTGAGTGTTTGGTCAGGAGCGGGGAGTTCCAAGCTCTTAGTTACATGCTGAGTAATTTCAGCGCCCGACAAGTCGAGTGACTTTGTAGGAATGGGAGCAGGGGTGCTAGGGGCAACCTGCCCACCCTGCATGGTACGCATGGTTTTTATCAAGGCCTGTTGCGACTTTATGAGAGTAAAGACATTGTCGTTGAGCGTTCGGATTTGCTCGCCTTGGGATTGGAGGGATGAAAGGACCTGGAGGCCCTGATTCTCTAGGCTGATGCTAGGGGTGATTTCCACCCTTGTGTCGGTGACCTGGTCGGTGTTCAGGCCTGAGTTCGTCGTGTCGTGAGTGCCAGTCATCCCTAGTGGAGTATTGTTTGTATGATTGGACCGAGAACCTAGGGTAGACTAGGGTGTGGGCCTGTCTAAGAGTCCTGGCAGTCACTGAGGGCTTACTCGAGTGTCCCAGCTATGGAGGGGTGAGAACCAAAAGTAGAAAAGATAGAGAGAGATTTATAAGCCTGTGGTAGCGTATGTAATAAATGCAATTAAATTGTCTCTATTTATCATAAATATGCTGAGAGTATTTATAATAAGTAGTGATTAACACTGTGTGGACACGTGGCGCCTCTCGACAAGACAGGCCTGATCCTCGCCATCATGACCTGGAGAGGCCATGTTAGGGTCGCGACGGGCTATTGGATGTGCACTCTGCCATGGTCTCAGACACTTGTCTAGTCCTGACTTGCCATGTGTTTATTGTATTAAATGAATATCGGGTCAATATTTAATGCTTAAGATACGGTATTTGAGTGATTCTGAGAGTAGATCTCTCTCTCTTAGCTGATTGATGGGACTGGTCCCCCACGCACTCATGAGGCGTGCGACTCAAAGATCCCTTTGGTTCTAAACTCCGTTCCACTGCCCTTGAAGCATCCCTGCCGCTCGTTACATTTTGCAAACTCGAAATAAGGAGTTTCTCTCGAAGATGATGAAACTCCTTCAGCTCATTAATACCTAACCCATTGCACTTCCCCACCACAAAAGCACTTAAATGTTGGAGACCTTTTAATCTACTCATTTGCATTGGCATCTCCGTCAAGTGGGTTCCACTAATATCAAGATGGCGCAAACAAATTAGTTTCACAATATCTGCCGGTAAGGTAGTGAGAAGTCGACAATTTGACAGCAGTTATGTTTGTAGATTATACAAAGTGCAAACTGTTTCAGGCAACTGCTTGATTTTTGTTTCAGAAAAGTCCAAAAAACGAAGATGTATTAAATTTCCAATTGAATTAGGCAATTCCATGATATCATAATGTGATAACGGTTGCACCCGTGAGCATCGTAGTGTTGGCAACATATCATCCAATGCCTTCTCAGACATGTACAAAGGATGTTTCTCATAATTACATGGAGGCATTAATGGTAGAAAAGACCTTGAACACTTGACGTCATTAAGTGGCCTCAACTTTTCGAAGCTATCATATGTGCCTCTGAGATAGGAAAAATGACGCACTTTTGTAGAAATATCATGTAATATATTGCCATCTAACCTGAAAGAAAATTGTCCAGCGACAATTTGAGCTAGATCATGGACTAGGTCATGCATTACGAAAGAGGATTTATTGGCACTTGAATGTTGAAAAAATGACCTTGATAATAGCTCATGGAAGTACGCACCCCCTATCTTTTTCATTGTTTTCTTACTCTTGGGCTGCACAAAACTTTGAGCTATCCAAAGCAAGACTAGCTTCTCCTTTTCAAATTCATAATCCTTAGGAAATATTGAACAAGAAGCAAAACATGGCTTTAAATACGAAAGGAGATAATGATAGCTCAATCTTAGGGCTGGAAGAATATTGTTCTTATCCTCCAGTAACTCCCATATGTCACTCTTTAATATATTATCCCATTCCTGCTCATCAAGTTTGGAGTGTAATAGACCAGCAAGTGTTTTTGCAGCTAAAGGCTAACCTTTGCATTTTTGCACAATATCCTTACCTATTTTTTCCAGGTTCGGATGAGCCTTGGCGTCTCCCTTATAGAATGCCCTTTTAGCAAGCACTGACCAGCAATCTTCCTCTGATAACTGGTGCAAATGATGAACAGGAACGGTTTGCATGACAGATGAGACGCTACGATTACAGGTTGTTACGATAATCTTACTTCCATATGCCCCAGCTGTGAAAGGAGCCCTCAGTATGTCCCAATACTACTGTTATCATTCCAGACATCGTCCAGAACAATTAAAAAATTTTCCCGGTCAAGCTCTGCTTCAGCTTGACTTGAAGCAGATTAAGATCCTTGGCCTCGCAAGTACTCCAAGTAACTGCCTCAATAATTGTTTTTGTAACCCTGAAAACATCAAATTCTTCAGAAACACAAACCCATGCTTTAATATCGAACTGCTTCTCCATTCTTTCATCATTGTATACCAGTTGAGCAAGGGTGGTCTTGCCGACACCGCCCATCCCTACAATTGGAATCACATCTATCTTATTACCACTGGCTCCATCCGGAAGCAATAATTGAATTATCTCTTCTTGGTCATTCTCCCTCCCGTAAACAACAGATTCATACACCAAAGAAGTAGTTGGCAATCTTTCAGGCCAATTCTGTCCTACAACTTCTACCAAACCAAGGAAATCTTTTTCTTTTGCAAAATTCTCTAGTCTACCATTGATCTCCTCCATCTTTGACTCTATCTCTACATCAAATAAATGCTTGTAAGTTGAGGTGGGATGTGATACCTGGTTTGGGCCACTTTGGTGCTCATCTTCTGACTTGCACCGCAAAGCTTCAGTAGCAATCTCATCGAGTATGTCATCTGCGTGGTAGATGGCATCTTTAAGCTCGTTCAGCCAATCTTTCACGGATCGGTTGGTGATCTGCTTGTGCTCTGCATCATCGAGCACTGCATTAAGTCCCAACAGTGTGAGCTTCAATTTTCTGAGGAGTCTATCATCATGCTTCCGTTGCCGAAATAACTTCAGCAGCTCAGGATTAGCAAACCAGTAAAACAGCACTTGAAGGGCAGCAGAGAGAAATGCTCCTCCAACCAAGGCCCCAGCCATGTTTTCTTTCTTTGCAAAGTAAAAGATCAACCAGAAGGGAAGGAAAGTGATTGTTTTGTGAGAAGTAAGCCTCTGCAATGTTCAAGAAAATATACTGTCAGGAGATTGAAGTGGAAATATGAGAAAGAACATTTGGCCCTTTCAAATCTTCGAGGAAACAATTTTCTCCTTCCATTGTTGCTAAATAATAAATTAAAAAAAAAAAGAACAATAAAGCAAAAAGACAATGAAATCAGGAAGGAGAAAAAAAAAAGAAGCAAAGCAAAGCAAGTGTTTTTGTTCGTTTGTTTGTTGTTAGTAGTAAATAAGATCATTGCATACAATGAAAAGCATTTTTACAATTGTTTGTGTTAATTTCACCAAGACCCTTAGGTTTAGTCTATCAACGGCAAAACCTACTACATTTCACAAAAATAGGTACCCAGACCTCTTATCACAAAAATAGGTACCCCGTACCGTCTTGGCGGAATTCCGTCAGTTGACCACTTTGACCAACTTAAATGATAAAATGCTCTTCAAATGCAATAAAAAAGGCAAACATTACCCAAAAATTTAATTAAAAGCTACCGGTTAAAACGAAAGAGGGAGAGGGAGAGTGTCCTTCCTAATCTGCAACATTAAAATAAAAAATTTCATCCAGAAATATCTCCTTATCTTACTATTCTTTTTATTAGTTAGTCGAGAGGGAGAATCCTTCCTAATTTAAAACATTAAGATCTAAAATTTTATCCAAAAATCTCTCCTTATCATCCTATCCTTTTCACTAGTTGGAGTAGTTTTTCTTTTGGAAATGGAATGAACATCAAACTTCTGAATTTTACAGCAAGAGGACTATATGCTGTTGTAAAAAAATAAAAATAAAAAGTGCAAGCAACTTTTTGTAACATAAATTAATTCTATTTTAAAATACACATCTTCATATCATTAAGAACTAAAACTAAGTTCAACAATTATAGTGTTTGGTTGAGGCATGTCATCAAACACATAACTGGCAATTTAAAGAATGGAAACACCTCTTTAACAAGTAATTCATCCACCTTCACTAAACAAATTCTGACTTGATTGTCCAATAGCTAGTCCACTATGGCCATACTTATCACCATCCCAAACCTGTAACCTTGTCTTGATAGTATCAATGGTAGCTGCAATTGGCTATGTAACCTCAAAATTCTTATGGCTTAGGCCTTGGTGGTTCTCCAATTGTTGGTGGAAAGTGGAACACCACCGCCACTGCCAACAAAATCAAAATGATATCAGACCTTGGACGAGGATCTAAATCTGGGTAGTCCCTTCCCTTTGGAAGTTGGGTTATCCTACGACCTTTCTCTTCACTGGAGTTGGAAATTTTTACCATTGCTCAGCGTCAGAGGTACACCATCCATGCTTACCCTCTGAAATTTGTAACACCACTAGCCAGAGGAAGAACAAATTAAGCCACTATCCAGGTTAGATTTCTATATATTCGTGAATCTTCAGTGGGAGGGGGGTTGGGGCCTCAATGTCATATAGGAAGAAGGAGGTTTTGGGTCATACAAAAAAGGTAAAATTTCTATATTTTCATGAATCTTCGATGGGAGGGGGGTTGGGACCTTGGTGTCACATAGGAGAAGGGATGTTTTGGGTCATATAAGAGGGGTAAGTAGCATCACCTAATAGCTTAAGTTTTTTGGTTAGATAATAAGTGTCTAGTTTGTGACAAGTGGTATTAGAGCAACCCAACTCTTGATTCGATTCTACGCCAAGTGCTCAGATGGAGTAGACAGGGTGGTCTGCAATGAGGGTGTCGCGGATTTGGGTGGGTGAGTATGTTACGATCCCACATTAGATAACAGAAGGGAGGTCTTGGGCCATATAAGCGGCGTAAGCAGTACTACTTAATAGCTTTAGTTTTTGGATTGGATGGCAAGCCCCCAGCCCGTGACATTGGATAGTGGCAGACACAGGGGAGGGATCGGTGGGGCCAGGTCGTGCTAACTCTCAAAATTAAGTTAATTACATCAAGACCCCCTCAACTATATCGATTTTTACTTTACCCCCTCATGTATAAAACACTACATTCACACCTCTTATTTCTTTCTTTTATATCAATTTTACTTTTCTGTTAGCCATCTCTTAACAAAAAAGAATAAAATTTACATGTGAAGTGCACATGACCATCCAAGCAAATATTATACTGAAAGTGACCTTATACAATAAATATTCAATATATGTCATATATAATGCATATTTAATTTTTTTTTACGAAAAATAAAATTATAGAAGAGAAAAAATTAAGCAAAATTTCCTCTCCCGCCTCTCTCTCTCTCTCTCTATTGGATTTGCATAATCTCTCTATTGTTGGAGAGGACCTTCTACAAACTCAGTCACCTTCATCCTCTCCACATTCGATAGACATCACAACCCACATATATTAAAAAACTAAAACCCCATTTACAGAAAGTAAACATACTTACCTAAAGTAAATCAACCTCATTCAATAAATTAATCAATCTCTTTATATATATAAACATTTATATCTCTACAAATTTATTCATTCATCTTTTTCGCCACTAATACCTCAGATACAAGCTTCAAATTGAACCAAAGCATATATAAAACTGCACTATTTTTGTATACATTATATACACGACCCATAGATAGTACCTATATATATATATATATATATAAACAAACACACTTTAACAACGGTTATATTCGTGAATTCTAGGTATCAATATATATATATGACTCCTTTGGTTTTCTATCTTATATTAACTCTCCTCAATTTTACTTAGAAACAAAACTCTCACACCACAAGCAACCGTGTAACACTTATATTCTAACCCCCCCCCCCCCCCCCCCCCTCTTCCTCTCTCTCCACTGGTTCTCACACACAGGTTTATTTGGGACCAATTAGGGTATTGACTATCAGTAATGGGGAGGAGTTGTGGCTTGTGGGGGCTGGGCAGTGGTGGGTGTGTTGTGCTGTGAATAAAGGGATGTTGGCAGTGGCATATTGTACAATGGCAAAAAGGGAGCTGGCAATTGTATTCTTGGTGTACGGCGTCGGAAAGGCAGAATGTCAACGGTGGACTTGGTGTGACTGTAGAAGGGTAGAGGTCGGCGATGGGCTTTATGTGTACTAGCTGAAGGACAGGGAGTCAATGCAGGGGGGCTGCTGGCTGGGCAATAAGGGTTTGGATGTGAGAAATGGAGAAAAGGGGAAAGAGAGGGAAGGGGAGAGAGATGACAAAATCAAATGTTAAAATAGTCAATTTAATTTTTTCGTTAACGGTGTTAGTATGTGCAAAAATTTTAATAGTTTAAGGAGTGGGAATGTTGCATTTTATAGATGAAGGGGTAAAATAAAAACTGGTCATAGTTAAGGGGGTCTTGATGTAATTAACCCCTCAAAATTTGCATTCTGCATTTACATTATACTAGTGGTTCGGCATGTGCTTCACGCAAGCACGCTACGTGCCAAACCACATTATTTCATTAAATAGTAGAAAAAATTAAATAATAAAAAATTAATATTTGTTACCAATGCACAAAAAAAAATCAATTATTATCCTATTATATTTTTATTATCATCAATTTATCCATCAAATTATGGTATTTATATCAAACAAACACATACAAGTCTTGTTTTACATAAAATTAATAATAGTATTGTGTTAAATAATTGTATGACAAATAATTGTAAAATGTAGGATCACTTAATAATATCGTTTTCTTCTTCATTTGTTTTTATCAACATTAGTATACGTTTATTAAAGAATGATAATAAAATTACAATCGTCATTGTTAAAGCTTAACTATAGTACATTGTTGTTTATAATCGACACTAATACTATCATATGAACTCCCATCGCATAGCTCACTTTTTAATATGACACTACCATCAAGATTGACACTATTAAATCACCCCAACCTTACAATTGCCTCTATGTCTACTATTGTATCATCACAACCACTACCATTGTAGTCACATATTCGTCATTTTTAACATCAGTATCTGTTTTCTCATCAACACGACCTGTCGTTGTTTCCTTCCATTTACCACTATTACCATAATTTTAGCTACACATTCATTATTTCTAACCTTAACACCATTTTCTTACCAACAAGACCCGACGTTGCTTCCTTTTACCAAAGTTATTCTATTTTATTGATTTAACTTTTTGAGTAACCCGTAATCCAACATTGATAACATTAATTTATTTGTAAATTGACCACCCGCTATCAAACAATACCATTACTATCACCAACTATCTTCCACCTTATAGCTACCTTTCGATATAGCATCATCCTATGTGATATCTCAAACCTCTATCTAATTATATTAATGAGAATTTCTAGTTTATGCAATTTTTTTAGTATTAATTATTCCTTCTTTTGGGTCAAAATGACCAATGGAAACTTATGTTGTATCTTGTGTTAGAGGTGTGAGACACAAGGGATTATTTTCCACGTGTGTCTTCTTACAACACACAAAACACACACACACACATATGCATACACACACAAATCGATAGACAGAGGGAGAAAGCGAGAAAGGGGAAGAAGGGAGGGGAAATTGAAAGAAGAAGGCTTGAAGGAAGGGATTGAAGTCATTGAAGACTTCACCAAGCTTGAAGAAGGTAATGTTTCATTTTTCTCTCTCTACAATTGCATATATATATGTATCTATCTTGTGTGATTTTGTTGGGTCTTTGTATGTATGCATATATACAAGTTGGGTTTGTCTTGGAGGACTCCTTGAGTCCCAATTACTTTGAATTTGAAGGCTTGAAACTCAATATTGGAGGATTGGAGAGTTGGGAGTTAAAACCCCCACATATGTGAAATGTTAGGGTTTTGATTTCTTCTTTAGATCCCTTTGTTTTGATTGTTCTTTCTTCCCCATTTTGAGTTATTATCATCCTTGTAGGCTAATCTTTGAGCCCTAAGAGTATTATGGAAGGTTTGGTGGTGTTTGGAAGAGTTTTGGTTGAGTTTCGAGTGCTGCCCAGAACAGGGCGTTCGAACTCCCAATATGGAGCTCGAACGGCGAGAAATAAGCCTAAGAGTTTGAACTTCCTCGGGGGGAGTTCGAACCCTCAGAGAAGAGATTTTTTAGATTTTCTTCTTGGAGTTCGAATGCCCAAATGGGCGTTCGAACTCCCAATGCTTTTTGCCTGGGCGTTCGAACCCTCTGTCAACTCAGACACTGTTTAGTAAAACGGGCATAACTTTATCTAAAAAACTCGGATTGATGCACCGTTCAAAGCGTTAGAAAGAAGACTCATACACCTTTGTACCCATATAAAGTTTTTTTTCTAATGCCTTATAGATTGAGAGATATGGGGGTTTGAAGTTAACCCAAAATCCATGCTAACAACATTGTTTTCCAAAATTTTAGTCCACCTTTCGTGAAGCATAACTTCTTCTCCCAAAACGTGTTTTTGGCCCATAACCTATCAAAATAAAGGCCTCTAAGCCTATTTTTTAAATGGAACTAGCCTTGGGTGTGAACTCATCATTGAGAGCGGGGTTGGGACTCGATGAATGAGTCGACCTTCCAGCTTTCATGTTCAAATCTCAATCTCATGTTCTTATTCTACATCGAGGCTTTGTCCTAGAGTATAGCCTCACTCCCCCGTTATGAGAATGTGGTGTTGTTGAGTTGGGGTCGAGTGGGTTAGGTGCTTAGTCTTGACTTACGTGTTATTACTTTGCCTTAGAGTCTTGTATTGATGTTTCTTTGCTTCTACGTGCATTTGTGTAGGAATACATTGTTGGTCACCCGTCCAATTGGAGAAAGGTGAGTAACGATATGCCATAAGTAAAACTCTAGTATTTTCTAAATGTTTTAAGCTCACCTCTGTATCATGAATGTTTTCCATACATTTCAATGCATCAATGCTATGTTCAATTACAAATGTCATATTTCAAATGCATGCAAGCTATATTATGTTATGAATGGAAACCATGGACTATGATGTTTAAATGAAAGAGATGCTAAGTTTCCAATGTATGGTGCCAACTCAGGTCTTCTCGTGGCAAGATCTTAATCTAACCCGATAGTCCTACGATAGGAGACGGGAAATAAACTATCTTTATTGGGAGACGTCCCTGGCCTAAAGAGCCTTATCGTGACCTATATGGTTACTATGGAGCCTAGCTCATATGCCGAGTTGTAGCACACTTATGTTTTGAACCGAGAACCATGATGTGTTCACATGTTTTACGACAAGTTATGAAATGCTATATCAAGAATAGTGTTATGTTGCATCTCTTCTTATGATATTATATTTTGAAATGTTGAAACGTTTCAAATGATGTTTACGTTACCTATGAGTTCCAAGCTTACACTTTAAACGTTCAAAAGCTCATTTCCTTATGCATAAATGATTATCTATCCTTGCACGTTGGATATAATTGCTAGTCCATGATATTTTCTTGCTCATGCATCATTGTTATTCACTAAGCATTAGCTTACGTTTTCTCAAATGATTTTCAGGTAGCCAATCCGGGAGGCCCTAGAGCGAGGCCATATGTGGATTTGAGCTACGGCCCACGGGCCTATGTTTTGTATAATGTTTGAGGGTTGGACCCAATGTTTTGTAATGATATATTGCTATAACTTTGGAGGACCTTGATTTGGTTCTTATGTATGTTATGTTTTGGATTAGGCACAACTCTACCATATATGACACGGATTATGTTTTCAAGTTATCAAAAGTTGTATTTTCCGTAATTATGCATTATTCTAAATGATTATGCACAGGTGATCAACCAGTTTATGTAATGCGGCCTTAGATAGCTTTGCTACTGATCGGTCATGTACCTTAAATCCGTATAGGCCGAGTTGGATCGTGACATCCTAATTAGCCATGGTTGTACTTTGTAATTTGAAGTGCATTTCTCTAAAACTATTATGTATGAAAGGACATTGTTTTTGTCACACCCCCAACCCAATTAGACATTAATTATGTCACATTAGGCGAGGCGTGATCGCACAGGTCACCGTACCTGCGAACGACACCTTAACACCTAATCGAAAAAACGACACCTTAACACATAATCGAAAAAAAATAAAACGCAGCGGAATATAATAACAGTAAGAAAGAAATATAATAAAAGCCCCAACATACATTAAAGGAAACCACAAATCATCAATACATTATTAATTGAAAAACAATCAACAATCCTCAGAATACTCTACCATCGTACCATGATAATAACAAACATTATATCAAAACTCAACGTCCCAATCAAAACACAACGAAGAAACTGAAAGTAAGAGAATGGAGCTCTCCCAATCCCCGAGACTCGACATCTTGACATCAACATAGACGCCACCATGGCGACGACTAGGACTACAGTGAACCGAACTGCCATATCCACGTTACCTGTCAAAACAGTCTGTGTGGGTGTGAGCTAAAAGTCAACGTGCTCACAATAGATACTCAAACTCATAAAGAATGATATAATAATCATAAAATCAGCAATCAATGAATAATCCATCACCCATGATATATACTCATCTATAAAATACCAACATCAACAATAAATAAACATCCTCTCATCATTATCAACAATGTAATATACTTCATGCGATGCAATGGCTCTTGTGATGCAATGCATGAAACACCCACATGTGCGCGCGATTTAGATAACGTTGGCCCAATATATCGATGACGCGTTATCAAGGAATACCCACCGTGGCACCCCTAGGCTAGTCCACCATGACTAAGCCTTGGTTAACCCCACATCGGTTAATTCTCTCCAGTGCAATGCAAGACACACAATATGGATGGAATGCAATGTCACCTCCACCTCTTATACAACCTCATTAATATCACCGCACATATATAACCTCATCATTATCACCGCATATATATAACCTCATTATTATCACCACATATATATAACCTCATCCGCAACTCTATATAAACAAGACTGTCACAATCAACACCCACGTTCATAATAAGACAAACAATACACCAATATAGATAATAAAGCATCCAAGTCAATATCCATAAGATCATCATAATTCACATAATCCTACAATCAACATTAACAATATAAGCATCTCACAATCAACACATAATATGACAAACAATATTATCACCAATATTACCACCAATATATAATCCCACAATCAACACATAATATTATACACAATATATTCATTCAATATGAATATGAATATCTATGATCTCACAATTACCACCAATATAGATAATATTACACACAATATATTCATTCGATATGAATATGAATATCTTAGATCCCACAATTATCACCAATATTACCACCAATATATAATCCCACAATCAACAGCAATCAACACATAATTTTGTACACAATGTATGCATTCAATATGAATATGAATATCCATGATCCCACCTGTCACCGTACACACCCCACGACCACGATCACTCCTTGACTGATATTGACGGATCTTGCCTTCTGTTAGGTCCTACCATCACAACCGTGTTAGTTAAAGAATTCCAGCAATCATAATCAATATAATGTATACATAACCTCACTTAAACTCCTGAGTTTATACCCAAAAATTCTAAAACTTTAGAAATACAATATAAGCATCTCACAGAGTATCCAGACAAAATTTTACATTTTTTGAACATGCCTAAGTATTTATTTGGTATTTTCTAAAACAGGGCAGTGCTGTAGAAACTTAAATTCAGCAGCAGATGCTCTACCTTTGATAAATTCGTAGCATAGGTAAAAAACATCGAAATAACCTGAAATTTGGTACAGATTATCTTCAACCGTTCTACTAGATACAGTAAAAATTTCATAATTTTTGGGCTATTCTAACTTGGTCGAATGCTCTGTCAAACCAGAGCTTATAGATCTGGACAGATCTGAGCATCAAACTTCTACAGTGGCAGCTTAACTTTGAAAATCCACCATAATTTGAATCTAAAATATTTTTGACTGAAACCAAAGCCCAAATTTTTCTAAGATCTCAAAGTTCAAGTGTGTAAAATTTCAGCCACAAATCAGATTGTTAACGAGGTCAAACAGCTTCCGAAAGTGGCTATTTCTGCAGATTTTCGCAGCAGAAATCTTCTAACTTTGGACATAAGTTTCTCTCTCAATTCTTAACCAAATCAAATGAATTTTATGTCTAACTCGAGTAATTTTTCGAGATCTTTCCACCTATAATCTCAGAATTGAGATCAGATCTCATTAAGACTCTGAAACTAGTGTTGCCAGTGGCTGCTCCTGCCCAGATTCTGGGCAGCAGCCATGGTTACTCCTCTCTTCTAGCTTAAATCTACATGTATGCAAGACCAGAAACTTGACAATTAACAGGATAATAATTAAATGAGGTAAAGAATCCAGTTTTGCCGCTCTTTCTCTCTTTCCTTTTTCTCTCTTTTCCTTCCTTCTCTTCCTTTCTTTCTTATTCCTCTTCTCTCTTCCCTTCTTTTCCTTTCTTTCTTCTTCCTCTTTCTTTCTTCTCTTCTCTTTTCTCTCTTTCTCTCTCTCTCTCTATACGTATGAGCAACCCCCCCTTGACTTGCCCCTTTTTTTTTTTTTTTTTCCCTTTCTCTCTCTTTCTTTCCTCTCTATATGCTATGTGAAGTGTAAGGCACTTTGTGCACCTTGGCTGAATGCCCTTCCACTCTTTCTTCTTTTTTTTTTCTCTTACAAATAATACTACTATACATATCACTCCTCATATATCATTGTGCAATCAAATGGCTTGGTAGTGTGCGTGTATAGGCCTTGAGAAGTCTTGTGATGATGACACCAAATACACACATATATGCATTGTAATAGGTCATCTCACTTATTTCCTATTCTTATTACCTTGCTTGAACTAATTAACTTGTTAGGTAAATGTATATCACATCCTTAGGTGTCCCCCAACATTCCCCCACCTCATCACACTAATGCATTCTTGTAAAAATATATTAAGACTAATGAGGTATGATAAGCTACATGCACCCACATAATTGTACATATTTGAAATTATAAGGCTGAGGTCTCACAATTTTGACTTTTTCATTTACCTTTTTAATAAAATAGTTAAAAATATTAAATACATGCTTGAGTGGAGAGGGCTTATTTTCAACGCTATCAAACAATACCATTATCATTACCAACTATCCATCTTATATAGCTGTCTTTCGATATAACATCTTCCTAATTAGCTATGGCTGTATTTTGAAATTTAGAGTGCATTTCTCTAAAACTATTATGTATGAATGGTTATTGGTTTGACTTGTATCGGTAAATTTTTATTTACCTTTTTTAATAAAATAATTAGAGATATTTAACACATGGTCGAGTGAGGCTTATTTTTTACGCTAACTCGAAATTGAATAAGACAAGAAAGAGAGAGATTATTTTCATGGGTAAATTGGGATCTGATGGTACTATGGGCCCATGCTATTAAAATTGTATTTTTTGTTATAATCCATTAATCATTGTTATAGCTTGTGAGCGCAACTCCTTTGTTAATGTTCAAGTCAGCTTGGTATTGTATGTGATGGGTCCCATCCCTCGAAGAATTATGTTGCCATCTTAGCTGCCACGTGGTTGGGTGAAGGGTGTATATCAAATTGTAAATGCCATGAAAGAAAGAGCAGCCAATTAAAAATGAGGGAGGTGCGGCTGCTGCTGCTTTTCGCATGGTACAACCAAAATTATATGCAAACCAAAAGGGTATATGAGTCATTTTACTAGCCGAGGAAAGCAGAACTCTCCTTCTTTATTATAGTAGATAGATGAGTATCGAACCCCTAGAATTTAAAAATTTTACTTTCGTCTCTACAAAGTTGTACCTTCCCCCACACTTACCAAAATTCGTATATCTGCCACTAGCCTCGAGGTGGCAAGAGAGGGGTGGGGCGTTGTTTAGCTAAAGTGAGATGATAATGACAGTCAATTAGTAGAGAGTAGGAATGGTAACGGGATAGGTTTGGGTTAAGAGATTTTTATCTCTTTTTCGCTTATCATGGTAACCTTTCTCTCCATAGCCACCCCGCCTTGTTTTTTTTTTTTTTTTTCAATCAGATCCTGGACAAAGTAAAGGATAAAATACAAAAATAAGAAAAAATATAATAATTATATTATAATAATTATATTTTAATAAAATATATACATATAAAAATAAATATATATTTATAAAAGGGTCGGGTTCGAATTTGGACAGATTTTTGCACCTTGTCTCAAACCCACCCCGTTTCGATTAATATCATCCCATACTCGTATCAATAGGGACGAAGAGGAGACCCGAGATATCATATTATTTGCCATTCCTAGTAGAGAGAGATTGTGTAAAAAGATCAAAAGATGCTCAAAATGTAACAGTGGCTTAAGGCGCTTGACAGCAGAGAGTGTAGGTGCTTATTTTTTTTTTAAAGTTAGTAGGTTTTACCGTTGATAGGTCGGACCTGAGGGGGTCTAAGTAAAATTAACCCCAATTGGGTGGATGTAGACGGTGGCGGAACTACAAAAAGGGTGAGGGGTGCCATGACACCCCACTTTTTGTCTAACCCTTCTATATATAGTGTAGATATATAATGTCTTAGCAAAAATTTGTTTTATTGACACCTTTACAATTTAAACTATTCTAAAAGTTCTAAACTCCCATTATTTAAAATCCTACTTAAGGTCCTAACTTAATAAGATATCAAAATTTTGTAAGTAAATTATAGGTTTTATCAATTTTTTTCTATATGTTCTACCGTAAATAAAATATCAAAATTTTGTGTAGTGCATTGTAAGTTTTACCTTATATTTTTGTACATCCTAACCTAATAAAATCAATGATCTATTAGTTTTTTGATGTGCACCAATCCAACAAATGGATTTTATCTATCAAATAAAAGCACATAGACATAAATATGTATATATTTGTATAGTAGTTAAAATTGATTCCAAAGCACAAACAAACACACACACACACACACACACACATATATATATATATATATATAATTGGTATGGTATAGTATTTGTCATAGATGATTTCCAGGATATCAAAGAATGTCGAGTTTCACTTTAATAAATGATTGAGTTAAAATGTACTAAGAACAAATTAATGTGTCTATTTTTATATTTTATTGAGGTTAAATAATATTTTATTTTATTTTTCATACAGAAAATTTAGTTTTACATCCTAATGTATTTTTTATGTTTTAATTTAGAAACATTTTTAAAAAGATTGAAAATATAATACATATACTAATCAGCAAAAATTTCTATTTCAAAGTTTCAGCACCTAAAGCAAAATCTTAGTTCCGCCCTTGGGGTCATTTGAAATTGAATGCTATGCATGGGCAATGCCACGTAAACTTCAACATTAAAAAGTAAGTAATTTTTTAGCATTAGTTTTGTTAATAAAAAAAAATATTTAAAAACTTGCATAAAAAAATTGACCCCATCGATCTAATGAGAAAAAGAAGAAGTCCCAAGTTACTCTCCAATAACGGATCTATTGTGTGGGCATGTAGGGCAATTACCCCATTCAATTAATAGAAATAATAATTTCCCACTATTTATTATTGTTTTAGCCAACATTGCTTACCATTGTCTAACCCATCTATGATATGCATGATCATTGTGCATAAAATAAATTTAATTAATTGCATCATAAAAAGATAAGATTTCATTCTATACGGTAATAGACACTAATATTGTGAATGGAACATGTTGCACAAAAAATGTATATATGTATATATTGTGGTCGTCTAAAATTCATATACGGTTAAACATGCATTCTGATTTAAGTTTACAAGAGAAATTATTTAATGTGCATAATAATTGAAAATTTAATTAAATATTCAATAATAACATAGTGCATTAATATAACATTTATATTCCAAGATGGAGATTTTGAGTTATATAAATTAATAAAATACAAACACTTCTTCATTCTTTAACAATATTTGGGGATTAGAAAACTTCTTTGGGCCCATGATCTTTGAAATTCATTTATTTTTCTGAGCGGTGCTTTGCTTTGCTTTGGTTTTTGGACATTTCACATAACAGGCTTTTATAGTCCTAGAATATGCATGCAAAAATACTAATTCGCTTATGAAATTAGTAGTGATTTTACCATTTATGACTATAATAATGGAAAGAATTATTTCAACAATGAAATTCATAGATAATCTTATGCAGTATTGATAATCAAGTTACTGTCTTTCAACTATAAAATATGAAACTCAATTGTAATAGAATCAATGTACTAATATTTTTTTTAGTTATGATATGAGATTTAGCATTTAAATTTTTGTATGACCCATCAATAAAAGCCACTGATGCTACGGTGGTCGTTTTACTACGGTGATACTTCCAACTAAGGTGATCATTTTACTACGGTGATTCTTTCTATATCTTCGGCTTCTTCTTCTGTTTCTGCTTTCAGACAAGTAGCCAGGTGATGATTTCAACATATATCTCTAGCTAGGTCCGGCTCAACACTGTTGGGACCTAAAGGGAGAAATTTTGATGAGATTTTTTTATATTTTTAATAAAAGTAGCAAGTCTGTGCTATGCACAACAAAACTAAAATAAACAAAAATAAAAAGCTTGAGAACATTTTTTTTTCTTTCTTAGACATTTATCTTTAAAAATGAAAAGTGATTATTTATTAAAGAGACTAACATTTCAAATCTTCAAATTGAGTCCAACATCAAATGTTTAATAAAAAAAATGATTCAATTACATGCTCTTCGAAGATTAGATAATCAAGTTAAAAAATAATGCAATTATTAAAAAGCTAACAAATTCATTCACATAATACAATTGGTAACTAAGAAGAAACCCATCAGAGAGTGCCATAATCGATTAAACAAAAATACAATAGAACTGGAGCACATAAAATATATATATTTTTGAACATCAGAGAAAATAGTTTCTCAATCTAATTGAAGCCACACAATGGTTGCTCGATTGGCCAATTAATTTCTCATCGAAACTTGAAGGAATGAGATAATAATTGATCACGGTCATGACATCGTTGCTAATGGCAGTAAACTTTGATTTAGCCTTGAACATGTACTCACTTAATCCCCTTCGCGTTTTTGTCATTTGCTTTTTTAATCAATGGAAAGCACACAGTCAATTTAAAATTTAGCTTCACAAAACTTCTCCCGTGAATTCACAATTTGTATCAAAAACAATAAAGATTAAACAAAAATAATAGCTTTCATAAAAAGTAATTAGGAAGTGCTAACTGTTGGGCACGATTGGTGATGTAGATAAAGTTCTTGCGCTCTTTGAATGGAACCATGAAAGATTTAAAAGATACATTTTTACAGAAAGGCAATGTATTCTCTCACGAAACCGTTAAGTCAAATTTTTTTCTGTGTATACAAACATGATATAAATTGATAAACTCAACTTTAAAAGAGATAAAGTAAAATAAAATTTTAAATTTAAAAATTCTAATTTACACATGATACAAAATGATAAACTCAACTTTAAAAGAGATAAAGTAAAACAAAATTTGAAATTTGAAATTTGTATTTTGCCGAATGTGAGCTAATATTGTTAGTTGTAATAGTGGGAATCTTATCCTTATCGTATAGACATAAGAATTTAAATTCAATGATATTTTTTAGATAAGGATTCTGTTACAAAACTGTCAAGTAATTTCTTGTGCGTACGAAAACATAATACAAAGACATAAAGTAAAACAAACTTTGGAATTTGAAAATTCTAATGTGCTAACTCTGACCCATTAAATTGAAACAAATAATGACATATGTGATTATTAACATTTAAAAAATCCAAAAATCTGAGAATAATAGATTGAGAGTTTGGACCTCAAAGACCAAGAACGTTTTTCTATTTATAATAGTATAGATTATTATAAAAATTGTATAAACAATTATATTATTTTGCTTTTTTATAAGGCTATTTTACAATCTTGAAATTTAGATAATACTAGAAGTCTAGAACTATACAATAATAAAATCTCATTTATCGCTGTTGATAATAAGATTGTAGATACAAATGAGAACTTGAATTTGGTACAACTTCTACAATAGACCAATCAAAAAATTATATCCAAATTAGTAATATTTTTACTAACAAAGACAAAACAAATTATGAAATAAGAAAATTACAAACAAAGTTATTCAACAACATAGATAAAATATTAATTTCAATAGTGTCAATTTTTAATAGTGCCAAATAAAATGAAAAGTAGTGTTATACTAACACAAAATAAGAGTACTAAAGGAGAATATGTTAATAGAAAAAAATGAATTATATAAGATGATAAGTTATTTAAAATTAATGATATTTGATAATTTATTTTCAATTTGTGCCACATATGGAGAGAGAGTTTTATAGGTTCAAACTATTGACTTTTTCTGAATTTATTTACTTTGTATAGAGAGAAAAAGTTGTTTATGAGACTTTTGGCCTATCTTATCTTGAAAAAAGTGATAATCATGACTTTACTTTTTATTAAATTAATTAGTTTAAGTAATTTTAGCATTTTCTTTTAAGATGAGGGACCTTTTACAAAGAAAATATTTAAAAATTATTTTAGACTAAAACTATAATAAATTATTTTTAAAAAAATTACGGACCTAAAACATTAGAGGCCTTAGACGATCGTCTTGATTGCCTAAGGCTTGAGCCAGCCTGTGTGTCCAGCATTATTTCATCAGTTTATGATATCACAATCAACAAAACAACCCATTATCTCTTCTTCTTCTTCTTTTTGTTTTTATAGTTTATGTGTCTATTAAATCTCTTTGAATCAAGTTGAAAGACATGATGTCCTGGTTCGATTCACCCTCCATCTTAGAACATAACTAAAAATATAAAAAAAATAATAAAAATATGATATAATATACATAAGTCAGTTGTTCATTTCTCTTAAAAAAAATATAAAAGTCACTTGTTCACACGGGAATGGCGGGTCTCACAAGGGATATGTTAGGATGGAGGGTCTGAGGGTCTCACACGAGTCACACGGTAAGAAAAATACCTAGTGCTCCTCCTCCTGGGTTTGAGTCCGACATCGGCCAGATGTGTATTACCTCTTGAGTATATAGCTAGCCTTTCACCAATTCTTCTGTTTTGACGGATTGTTTGTTGTTTGGTGTTATATCTTCTGATCGTGTGTGGATTCTCTCTCCCCTCTCTGTGTGTCTTTGCTTATTCCCCCCAAAAAGAAAAAAGTTATCACAAATGTAACTCGTAATTACTATAATATGATCATATTTTGTGACAAATATGAGGACATTAAACGGTTTCAAATTTGTCCCTATTCTCGAGTTACTAATACTCTTAGAGTTTGTTTGGAACTGGGAAGGGAAGGGAAACAAAGAGAAAGAGAAAATAATGAAAAACATATTTTTCCTTTCTTGATTTTGTAAAGAAAATACAAAAAAATAAAAGAGAAAAAAAGACACAGTGATAATTTCTTTCCCCTTGTTTCTCTCTTATTTTTTTCTTATTGTTCTCTCATAAGTAAAATCAAACAAAAAAAAAAATTTTATTTTTTTTATTTTTTCATCCCTTTCCTTTCCTTTTCTCTCCTCTCTCAAGTTCCAAACATGCTATTAAGTCACGGTAGTCATTCCCTCTTTGGCACTAAAGGACGAGGGCCCTCCACTTGAAATTGCTGGACAAAAAAATGTCCATGGTCCATTTGTGTTGAAGACCCAACCCTCTTGCAACTTCTCAGCCATTTCTCTCTCACTTCCATTGATGGTTCAACCAAGTGGCTTCCGAAGGAGGGAGGGGGTCCTCTTGAAATTATTGGACAAAAAAGTCGATAACGGTGAACTCTCAATTGCAACTTCTGGCACGATCGCACTGGGCCCGGTTCTCTTTCGCCTCCATTTTTCACAGTGCCATTAACTTGATTGCAGGGCTGTTCAAAAATTTTTCCGTATCATCCAACTCGACTGATCCAAATTGACCTGACATTAAACCGATCGAAAATAATTACTCTATTAGTGAATAATGAATGAATTTTAACTAACCCGACTATATTAGATTTGGACATTAAAATTTTTATTTTTTTAACCCAACCCGATCATCTATTGGGTCAAAATCGATTCTAATATTTTTAACTCGTCAGATTCGGGTTCGGCGACAAATGACCACGCAACCCGTAAACACCACTACTTGGTTGGTTCCAAAAAATGTCCAGTAAAAGCAAAGGGATGTCTCGGTGGGAACTTTTAATATTTTTATTCATAACACGGGTTCAATTCCTGCTCTCCCCATTTTCCCATCCCCAAATGCTTGAACCCATACTCTTGATTCTCCCTCCCCTAGGTAATAGTCGTTATATATTGTTGATATTTTTTTGTGTTCCTCAACAAAAAAACAAATAAGGTACCAGTATTAAAATGAGAAGTTATTCAACTCTCCTAAGCACGAGGTGTCTTTACTCCTTAGCACCTCTTCACTTTGTGAGGGTTGGAACTTTATACTTGAAAAATCAATCTTGGTACATTCTGGCATATGTAATTGACTTGCAATAAAAATGATGTTTGCATGAGAGTGAAAATTTCCGAACTACTGATAAAACATGTCTTTTGTGACGACTAAATATCTCGCTAAAAGTCATTTTTCCATCGCTAAAGGCCATGACGATGGCAAAGTTTCCGTTGCTAAAAATACGACGACATAGAATCTTTGACTTTGATGGTCCACGGCCGTCACAAATATTAAGAGTATTAGCGACGCCACAATTCCGTAGGTAAAGTAACCTTGATCAACGGTATGTGCAGTAGCAAATACTCATTAATTTTTTAAAAAATAA